>JAYMTP010003699.1:0-16438 GCA_036897365.1 Geranium brycei | reverse complement strand
CTGTACCAGAGAGTCACGACCCTGCTCGTTAACGGGCGCTTCTGCTTGTTCGGGCTGAAGATATTCGCGAGCCCGAAATCGGCAATCTTGAGCATCCCTTTCCTATCTATCAGCAAGTTGGAGGCCTTGATGTCTCTGTGTAGAATCCCTCTCTCGTGACAGTGCTGCAGACCCAGAAGGAGCTGCTGCATGTAGCTCTTCACCTGTTTCAAGAAGCACAATCTTTGAGCAAGAAATCAAAATGAACTGTAACAAAAATGTTTGTCATGCACATTTATACAAGGTTCCAATAATTGGACGAATTGATAGTATTTGTGTACTATGTTTATTATAAAGAGGTATCATAAGCTTGTTTTTGGGCATCATTAAATTAAAAGTTAGAGGTAAAAAGAAATAATACATATTTATAATATAAAAAAAGACTACATGTAAAATTATTATTTTTTACTTCAGAGCAATTATGTATTTGCAACAGTTGAAGATCCCATGACCTACATGCATGTGACCTATTTTCTATCAGTTTTGTCACAGTGATAAATTATACAGAAATTTGAATTATTCATGGTAATTCCAGGGGTATTTTTGTAGTTTTTGGACAAAATTACGCGTTTCGGTAAGTTCACAGCCAGTTTTTACAAAATTTAATATTTTATCTGAATTTATTCATCCCCTTCTATCCCACCAGATTCACTTCTGATTCGAGACATTTTGTCATCCGTGTCCTAATTCACAATTTCATACTTGTTTTCTAAGCAGTGTAACATTTCTGAGACTGATTACCTGAGGTTCGGTGAGCCTTTCGCCCGGACGAGAGATGATTCTGGTGAGATCGGACAGCATAAACTCAAAAACCAAGTAGAGACTATATTGCATCCTTGACGTCGCAAGTCCTTCAAGCTTGATGACATTGGGGTGGTCCAGTTTCTGCAGTATCATTATCTCTCTCGCCATGAACTTGATGCTCTCTGGCTCTGATGTGTCGAACCTCACCTTCTTGAGAGCAACTATCTTCAAAGTGTCCCTGTCTCGAGCCTTGTACACATTACTATATGTTCCCTGACCAATCTGCACACACAAAAAGAACACGAAAACCAATTCATTATGATTTGCTTACAGTGTTCCAAAAATTCTCGATTTATCCGGTTAATTTTCCGATTTATATCTGACTAATCCAATTAATGATCCTCAAGTGGCCCTCTCCACCCGACTACCTCATAACATTTTTAGAATATTGTTTTCTTATAGAAACTTCGTTTTTATAAAAGGAGAAATGGCAAAAATTCCCGAACTCGACGGGATTAGATTTCCCAAATCCGGGGAAGGCGAGGGGCGGAGATCATAAAACCTGCTCCAAAACTCGCCTCGTTGTCGCCATTTATTATATATACGGCGACCTAACGGGCACCCGGCGATCCGTACCCGAACTTTGCGGGGATTAGGTTTTCTCAATTTGGGTTGAGCGAGGGCGGGGATCACAAAAATCTCTAAACTTGACGGAGACCCAGAATCTCTAATCTGATCGGGACGGAGATCACAAACCCATAAAACCCTCCCCGTCAGTGTAGTAAAAACACTAGACACTAGCCGGTCAGAAAAGATCTTCTAAAAACTAATCAAAAATTAGTCGGATTACATGATTAATCAGACAATGTGGGGTTTTTACAACATTGCTCCCCGTTCTTATCCATCCTCGTACCCCTTATTTTTTTATTCTGATTCATATTCCGCATATTTATCTTTCTCATTATAACAATATCCATCACCATATCACAAAAACTAAAACCTATTATTTGAAATTCAAAAAAAACACATCAAATTCAAAACACACATAGGACATACCTTTGCAAGCTTCTCATAAGAATCTGCACTCTTGGGAACCAAACCAGCAAGAACTTCCTTTGGGATGTTATCAACAAGCCATTTGGGCCATCCATCAACAAGCTCATCTGCAGCAATCTTCCTCGCCACATTCCTCTTCGAACCCGAACCACTCCTACTACTCTTCTCCCCCTCTCCTTCACCATTCTTCCCCTCAGCTTCCGGCTTCTCGGGTTGTTCCTTCTCAGCCACTTTCTGGCCAATGGGTCTCCCTCCATTCTCATCACCACCTCCCTTAACATACCCATTATCGAGTTTCAACTTCTCAAGCCCCCTAGGTGGCGAGAACATGGAAGGCTTGGCTTGAACACACCCCATTTTTGGTTTCCCCAAGAAAAAAATCTGCAGCAAGTTGTCAATTGTAGTATGAGAATCAGGGTTCCGGTAATAACAAGGTGAATAACATATTGTGGTGATGAAAAAAAAGTAGGCGTTGGGAGCTTGAGTTGGAGTTTTCTTGAGGAACAAGAAATGCAAAAAGAATAAAAATAAATTGGTGATTCATTGCCAGCTGCCGCCCTTTGGCCGGCATGGTTTGGAGTTATATGCAAAGAGGCTCTTTTTTTTATCTCCGCCATTGAGATTGTAGAAAGCTGTTCATTTTCTCCATTATCAACGACTTTGGACTGTGTTATCAATGAAAAATCTTATAGTTTTCGAAGATTTACCTGATTTTTGAGTCTTGACAGCTCTTCATGTTGTCCGCGCCATCCCTTCTCGAGAAGGATATTCCCTGAGACAATGAAAAAGATTCAGGTACATGATAGCTTTTTCAAGTATAAAACTACTTAATGAGTCTAAATTTTATAATCATCCAAACATCTCTAAAATGGCAGATCGATGCAACAAAATGGCCCCTCATATGCTTCAAAACTCACATCAATAACAGTTCATGAACTAAATCTTATTCTATATTTTGACTACCAACCAGGAAATACAGATATAAATTATTGCACAGTTCGATATTCAATCTTGTAGAGTCTATTATCATCAAACTTTAGCCTTCTTCGAGATCATTATGTTCTATCTTCAAGGAGGAACCAGTTTGTCCGCGTTCAGCATTTCTGAAACTAATCAGCCTAATGAATCCACTTAGGTTGGTACTGTCTCCTAATTTGGTAAATTTTCTGGAAGACATGCCAAGGTCAAAAGGTCCCAAGGAGTTGTTCTGTTCAGCCATGTATACATCAAAATAACAAAGATTATATACTTGTGAATTCGTTGTTGTTACTTTTAAGTATATTTAGGAAAAGTTTAACAAGGAAAAGAACTTACCCATGCAAAGCCACATCTTTGGTTGAGAAAAGGGTTTTGGGGAAGGAAATGCATGGCATGTGTCTTCAGCATCAATTCTCGACGACCGTAAGTCCTGAGGCAACCTTGGAGCTTGAGATTGATTGAGATTGGCAGCAATAAAAGCAACTGGAAGCTTGCAGTACATTCTTGGTCTTGGATCACAATTACCAATCCTGCCATGTAAGGATGCTTCGGATAGCTATCATCCCAAAATGTTGATGGTTGGCCAATGCTACTATCCATCTACACCGAGCACGTCTCAGGAAAGTACAAATTAGGGAACAAACACCTACAATCCAAACTCGGAAGTGCAAGCCTGTATATATTTGCATGATCTGTGGACAATGAACATTTTAGAATACGATATGTGTTTATGAATGACTGGAAAATAAGTTTAAGGATATTGTACAAATATTCTTCTTAATCTGTTAGACCTTAAGGTGATGTGAAATCATCTAGACTCTAGAAACAAGCAATATGACTAAAAGATAAGAAATATTTTTATACTCATTCAGAAACTTCAAAAAAGTGTATATCTTCAGTGATATACATTTTCTAAACCAGTTCTCTCAGCTTCCTCAAAGGGTCACCAAATCTCCTAATTCCTAAGCTGCCCAAGTTCCCATATTACTATCTTCAGTGATTTACACTCATGCTATCTTCAATTGAAGCTAATGCAACTCTCATGCCTCGTCTACAACCCTCTCTTCCTTTTCCGGGCTTGGGATCTGCCCTGTTACATTTGTAATCAACTAAGCTGAAAACGGTCTTAATAACTGCACTTGCACTCAGTGTAATTATCCCTCAAATTAGCATAATTAAGTCTCAAATTCATATCGTAAAATCAAACCAAATACATTCGCTATTACAATTTTGCCAACTTTAGTCGGAACCAATTCCAATCGAAAAGCCACACATGAAATTAGTGAATTGGTTCCGACTTAAGTTGATAAAATGTTTAAATTTTGATTGAAGTTAATAAACATGAATTGGTTCCGACTGAAGTTGATAAAATGTTTATTATCCAATTTATAATTCACGACTGTAAATATTTTATCAACTCTTGTAATTGAATTTTTCTGTATCATTGTATTTGGTTAGTAAATGAGGTTGTTCATCTCTTTACAAGAGCGACATTGTTTGTTATGGATTAGATCTTAAATAAAAAGTATATTTTCTCCGATTTTGATTTTTCATATCATGACCTTCGGACCTCTGTTAATCAAAATTTATTCAAAAAAAATCTCGGACAAATTTAACTATATAAATAAATAAAACACATCACATGACATGACAAAATAAGGACAAAAATAATATTATTAAACGAATTCTTTTATATTATTTTCTTAGGTAATAATTTATTTGTTTTTCACCCACTTCGAGTCAACCGCCAAGATCAAGATCACAATTCACAACTAAATGAGATTTGAGATTTGAGATCTGTTGGATTGGATCGGACGGTCATGGAGCGTCGCCGGAGCCTGAAAGTGGCGGTGATCGGCGCCGGAACCGCCGGCCTCGCCGCCGCGCGTGAGCTCCTGCGAGAGAGCCACCGCGTGACCGTATTCGAGAAGGGCCTCAGAATCGGCGGGACCTGGGCCTACGATCCGCGGGTCGAGTCCGACCCGATGGGCCTAGACCCGGCCCGGGAGGTGGTCCACAGCAGCCTGTACCGGTCCCTCCGGGTCAACCTCCCCAGGGAGCTCATGAGCTTCACGGACTATCCGTTCTCGAAGCCCGCCCAAAACGGCGGCGACGCGAGGTCGTTTCCGGGTCACGAGGAGGTGCTCCGGTTCCTCGGCCGGTTCGCGGAGGATTTCGGGCTGGTCGAGCTGGTCCGGTTCGGTCACGAGGTGGTTCGGGTCGAGCGAACCGGCGGTGGCTGGGCGGTGGAGTGGCGGAGCCGAGGCGGCGATTTTGGGTCGGAGGTTTTTGAGGCGGTGGTTGTGTGTAACGGTAAATACACTGAGCCGAGGGTGGCTCAATTTCCAGGTATTTAATTTAATTTGTGAATTAATTTACTGGTTTATGTGAATATTTTGATTAATTTACGTAGAGATTGAGATTTGTTAGAAATTGAAGACCACTAATAGATTTAGTACTAAGAATAATGCATATGGTTAGGACTTTGTCCAAAAATTACCGAGCCGACCAAACCAACCCGACTCGTACCGGAAAATAATCACATCGGGCAGAGCCGATTTGGTTCAGTTATAAGCAAAATCGAAACTGTACTGGTTTGGTTTTGGTTTAGAGAATTGGAAGCGATAAAAAATTGAAAGAAAACCGACCGCTTAGGACATGTGGCTCATTTTAAGTCACTGATCTTCCTGAGCCAACCAAATATAAGTCCAAACAACCTAAAATGTGAGAAATTCAACCGACCGGTTCAAAAATATGAAGTTGATGTGAAAAAGTCTGTGGGCTAAATTTGAATAATTTGTGCAGTTTAGGGATTAACTCGCTATAAAACTGGACTAAATCTGAATAATTTGCATAGTTAAAGGATTAAATCAGTGTTCTAAAAACTCCCGACGACTTGTGTGATTAAACTCCAATTAGTTGAATAATCTGCTTAGTTCTTGTTTAGTTTCCAAATGCCTATCCGCCCGACTAGAACCTAATATTTTTTTAGAACACCAGATTAAATTAGTACGAAACTAAGTTTAGAAACTAAATCATAGGGGCGATATTTGAACATTTTCCGATTTGAAAAATTGATGGCGACTTGCACTGAACAAGCATGAGTGGTGAATATTATTTCATTCTTACCGGATTTAATAATTTGTGATAGGCATGAATGTTTGGCCCGGATTGCAAATCCATAGCCATAACTACAGAGTTCCCGATCCATTTAAAGATAAGGTGCATAAAAACACGATTTCATGTTAATTTAGTCTCTGAACTATGAATAAACCAGCTTACTTGTATACAACAGATTGTGGTAGTAATTGGAAGCGGGGCAAGTGGATTCGATATCAATCGGGAGGTTTCAACCGTTGCAGCGGAAGTTCATCAAGTCACGAGAAATGTGCATCCCATTTTTGAAAAGATGCTCGGTAATGGTGGCATCACTGGTAGGATGCATCCAATGGTACTCGCCTTCACTCTGAAAGCGTTCAACGCCTTTGCGAAGCTTTGAAATGAAATTGTTGGAGTGTTGATCTGTATATGTGTTTCAACAGATAAAATGTGCCCATGAAGACGGGAAATTGGATTTTGAAGACGGGTCGTCCATCTACGCGGATGCCATAATCCACTGCACCGGGTATAACACGAGTTCTCTGTATTTGCTTTGGAAAAAGACACATACTTTCTATGATACTATTGAGTGTCAAAGACGCCTATTTATAGAACATTCCGAGTGTTTAATTACGAAAGTAAATATTCTCTACATGCATGAGGTAATAACTTAAATATAGAAATCAGCAAATCATCAAATTTACCTGAATCACAACATGATTCGCCTCATTTCTGTGAATGACGTAAATTTCCTACGTTGCAGGTACAAGTACCATCTCCCGTTCCTGAAAACAAATGGCGTCGTGGAGATGGAAGATACCCGTGTCGGGCCTCTGTACGAGCACGTTTTCCCGCCTCGTTTGGCTCCATGGCTTTCTTTCGTAGGGATACCTACCATGGTACGCCATAACTTTGTTAGTGGAATATGAAACCACATTGATAGAGTATATAGCGACATAGTATTAGCAGTGTTCTAAAAAACGATAGGTGCTAGCCAGGCGGAGAGGGTCTTTTAAGGATTAATCGGAAAATAAATCGGATTAATTAAGAATTATAGAGGTATAATCAGGGACTAATAGGAGATTAATCGAGGATTAATCGGGGATTTTTAGAACATTGATTATTAGGATTTCCTATAACCATGTTGTCATGTTCTTGCAACTACACTGTACTATCCCAAGCATACGGCAAGCCTCTACTGTCTTTTCCCGTTTAATGTCCGGTCTTTCTTGAAAATGTTTGTTGTGGCGAAAATGTTTTGCATGAATGGTGGTTTGTTGCAACTCCTACTGCAAGGTTTCAGTTTATCAATTTCAGTCTTGTTCTTGCAACAACATGGTATTATCCTAGTACAAGTCATTATGTATTCTATTACTGTTGGATCTTTCTGTTAGACGTGGGTTAGTCCATAAACAAATATTGGAGTGAATCGAGCAAATATGCACATATAGTATAACGGAAACAGATTAAAAAATACTTCACTTCATTGATGTAATCATGCAATGAGAACTCATATCGGTCCTATTCTTGCAACAACAAATTATTATCATAGGACATCAGTTTGTTTATATTATGTACTCTTATCACAAACTACAACTGAATACTTTTTTTTACTGTTTGCGAGTTTTGTGTAGTTTGTTTCAAATCTTTCGGGTTCTTTAGTTTTCGACAAGTAAATTTTGCGCTTGTCCAAGTGGATAGCAAGAGTCTTGTCCGGGAAGATAGCGTTGCCATCTGAAGAGGAGATGGAAAATTCTGTTCAAGAATTCTACAGGCATTTGGAAGAAACCGGATGCCCCAAGCACCATACTCATAGGCTTCAAAACCCGGTCTGTACATTTCCTGGCATGCATTCGAGTTAGATTCACCTAAAAACTCGATTAGTACATTTCTTGGTAATGTTCTAAAAAACGCTAGGCGCTAGTCGGGCGGAGAGGGCTTTCTGGAAACTAATTATGGACTGATCGAAAAATAAGTTGGATTCAAGGATTAGTCGGAAATTAACATAAGATTAATTGAGGACTAATCGGGGATTTTTAGAACATATATTGTTTCTTGGCATGTCTTTGTTAGAGCTAGATTCACCCTAAATGCTCAAGCTGAGAGGTGCAGATGTTAACACCCCACTTGGCATATTGGATCAGGGAATAGCACGGGTTCGGAGTGAATTTTGTGATTTCAACTCCCGCCTCATCTAAAACGGAGATTTTGGGTCTTTGATGAGTTCGGGGTATTTTGTCTTCCTATAAAATTAGCAACGAGGCGATTTTGGGTGGGTTTTGTGATATTCGGCCCTGCCCTAATTGAATGGGGATGTCAAGTTCTCATCGGGTTCAGGGTATTTTGTCATCCTTACTGTGTGTAGGCCTCGGGAGGCTTATTGATAACTTGCGTGCACTCCCATCTATCAGCTTGAGTTTTAGGTGGCTTGGGTTTAACACGATACAACTTCCTTTGCCTTTCACCTAGACCTTTGTATAAGTCCGGGGATGGAAAAAACTCCGGAATTCGATGGCACCCGGTGCCCCCGATCTAGCGGGTTAGGGTACATGGAACTCTAAACTCTCCTCGAACCCGCCCTGCTGTCATCCTATAGAAGGGTAAAAATCTTTGACGGAATAGCGTATTGGAATCACTAAATGCGCGCTCCAAACGCACCCGTTGCCATCCATTAGAGTCTCACATATCGCGAGTCCTCTATTTCATGTGATTCATAACAATTTTCGATAAAAATCTTGTGCTTTCACGTATAAACTTAAGTTTTTAGGTGGGTCGGGTTTTAACATGCTCGTTTGGTGTGGTTACAGTTTGAATATGCGAAACTGATTCTTGACAAACTCGGATTGCCGCCATTGGAGGGATGGATAGAGGAAATGCTTATAACTATGGTAACCAAAGTTCTGAAGCTGCACGGCGGAGAGTTTCGTGATGCTTGGGACGTCGACGAGTGGCTGCAAGAAGTGAGAGCTTAGCAGCATTTGAGGACTTTCATGTTTCTGTAATGGGAAGAGGAAGATATTGTAATTGAAAAATGATTATACAGTGTTGAGATGTTTGATGTTGTACAGAACCAATTGCCAAATAACTATCTGCAAGAGCATCTCCAACGACGATTGTTACATTTAAACTAATATATGGAGTGATCTGCATGAGAATTAGGTTAAAAGAGCATTTTTTTTCATGTTGAGCTCTAACCATAGTCTCTATGTTTGAGCGTACTTGGCGCAGTGGTCTAAAAAGGTTCTACCTGGCCAGAGGTCAAGGGTTCGAGCCGATTTGTTATCACATGAGAAATGGATTTGGAGTGAGATTTATTTGTTGGGCTTGGGTGGGTTGGCCTTCAGGCTTTGTAAGGGTAGCTAAGAAATTTATAAAAAAAAACAATATTTTTTACTTTTTAATTATAAAAAGTTTGTGAGAGAGAGCGTAAAGTGAGATAAAGTGAAGTAAAAGTAATAAAATAATAGAGAGATAATATGATGAGCTTGTAAAGAGTTCTATTCAAACTCTTTTTCTTTTTTTTTACATTTTCAGTTTGTACAATAGTTTTTGGCTATTATAGAGAGTTCATTGGAAATTATTGTTTTCCACTCTAAGAAATTATTGTTTATCTTGACCTAATTTTCCAGTTTGAAATAAAGGGAGAGAAATATGTAACATTAAATTAGGCATCGGAAGATTGGTGAAAAATGAATTTCTATACACATTAGAGTTAAGATCAAATACGCTAGTTTTTCGGGGTAATAGTGAGCTCTAATGCATATACATGCTTCTTGTTGGTAAAGACTCGATTCCCCCCCAGCAATTGGTATTAGAGGTTAGGTTCGGTGAACTCTCTCCCAACAAGCTTGTCGGAGAAATGCAGGAGATTATTGAAATTCCACTCTTTAGCCCAATGGGCTAGTTTTTTTAGGGACTCTTAATGATTCAATATAAGGTTGTTCACAATTTGATCTTGAATCAGTTCGATTCGGTTTTGAACGTCCGGTCAATTCAGTTTTAAAAAAATAGAAACTGAACTAATATAATGCAGTCCGGTTCAGTTTTGAACATATCAGCTTTTAGTTTGGTTTGATTAATTTGTTATGAACCGAATCTCATGAAACTCTCACATTTTATACTGTTTTAACTTATTATTTGACTTTATCAATTTTCGATTGGATTTTCTTTGGATTGATTTTTGTGGAATTTTCACTTTTTAGGCTGATTTTGACTTATTATTTGACTTGTTTTTGTTGACTCATACTTTTAAGTCAATCAAAGATCGATGAATTAAAATAAATCACGTGCCCAAATCAATCAATTTTTTATTATGTTCAACTTTTTATCAGTTCTAATACTATAAAATGAAACTTAACCGATAGAGTTTTAGTTCAATTCAGTTTTGAACCAAACTAGTTTGAGTCTTTTTGGTTCAGTTATTTTTCGAGTCGGATCGGTTATTTTTGGGCACCCTAATTCAATCCTTAAAATTGGGATCACTGTCAACAGATACGAAATTTGAATGTCAAAAGATACGAAATTTGAATGTCAAAAGAGCCACTGAATTGACAGAATCACAAAATAAAAGTTTTCACCTGTTCAGCTCCAAAACCTTAAGCATTGAATTGACAGAATCAGAAAAACTCTCCTACTTGACACAAACACAGACAATCTTTACAACCATTTTTCACTTGCAACAGATTTCAATCAAAAGAACCCATCAGTCACGATCCATGTGAGAATCATTCGAGCTCTGGTGAGCGCCTTGATAGTGCTGGAGGCTCCGGCGAACGGGGCTGGAGAGAGCGTTTGAGAAGACGTTGTTCTTAGCTTGCTGATCGGGATGCATGAATCGACCGGATGGAAATGTATTAGAATTGGGAGAGACGTCTAAATGTGATACGGTTTGGGAATGTTGTTGAAATGGCGGCCTAGGTGACGCCGGAGGGTCCTCAGCTCCGTAGTCGAGCTCCTTCTGCAGGTAGGAAATTATATCGCCCGTTGCTACCCTCGATCCTTCCTCTTGCTGTCTCAAGATCAACTGGTAAAGCTTTTCCTGAAAGAGTAACAAAATGGACGTTATTACAAGACCCCGAACAATGTTAAATTTACCCAAAAGCACGATATTAGAGAGAGGCATGGTGTGATGATTTTATCCATGCTTTTTTTAGGCAAATAATTTATTTGAAAAAGCAAAAGGATTCCTGGGATGGATGATTTTATCCACGTTGAAGTTTAACCGACTGCTATGTATATAAAAGCACATGTAACAGATTCGGGTGAATTTCTTGCTTATATGCGACTAATTGGTCTATGAAACAAACTACGAGGAGATACGACGACAGAAAAAGTGGAAATATGAATCTTACATTAAATGTGTTATACAAAGAAAGCATTACTTAAGTTTATCCATGTCCAAGCCTGAAACGCATGTTGCTAAACCGTTCAAAGAGACAAAACATATGTTATCCATGTCAGTTGTAAAACCAGAAGCAGCCCTTACAATCACATTTCACCTAATTCCAAAATCTCATTGTTTAACACGTAAATTCAAAGTTCGTCATTCTTGTACAAATATATATATTTTGCACAAAAAATCAAAATTCACAGCACTTTCTGTCATTAACAAAGTACACAACACCCTCTTGCAAAACCTTCTTGTCATTTTCCCTAGATTCATCTCCTACATACTCAATTTCTAAATCTCAACCACTACAATAAGCATCATGATCATGACATGTATCAACCCTAAACCACAAGACCCGCACAAAAGATGTAAATTTTCTTACTACAATGAATATTTGAACAACCTATTGAGCTAACCTACAAGATCAACTTGAGTGAAATACATATTCCCACTGGTTCCAAATTTTCCCTACGGTATTGTGTGGGACAGATGATCCAACAGGCTCGTCCTTGATAAGGAGCCATCAAGCCTTGAATTAAAAGCTTATGTTCAGTAAAGGACAGTCCTTGAAGTCCATGTGAACAATTGTTACTCATCTCCTACATGCTCAAATTCTAAAACTCAGCCACTACGATAAAACCCAATAAAACCCAATGACATGTATCGATCCTAAACTCAAAACCCACATAGAAGATCAATTTCTCTTACTACAATGAAATATTTAAACAACCTATTGAGCTAACCTACAAGATCAGATTGAGTGAAATATACTCCCAAGCTCTGAATTGAGCTAACCAAACACGAAAATTTAGAATATTTGAACAACCTATTGACCTAACAAGGGCAGATTAGGTTAAATACAGATTGAATTGTTGTTCTGCAATTTTCCTCAAAACAAAGCATCACTAAACACGCAAGCACTGAACTTAACAAAACACAAAAACCCCAAAATTTTCTTCCAGAAAACGAAAAATCAATCAAACAACCACACAGTAAAGAAACAAAGCCAACCAAACACTAAAATTTAGAATATTTGAACAACCTATTAAGCTAATTAACAAGGTCAGATTAGGTTAAATACAGATTGAATTGTTGTTCTGCAATTTTGTTCAAAACAAAGCATCACTAAAACACAAGCACTGAACCTGACAGACAGACACAGCACAGAACACAAAACCCCAAATTTTTCATCCAGAAAACGAAAAATCAATCGAACACACAAACACCCAATACAGAAACAAAGCCATCGAGAAGAACCCAGATCGGAGAAACCCAATCGGATCGAGAAATCGAAACGTACCAGCGCGTGGCGCTCACCGGCTTGGAAGGAGAGCTTCTGGTGGTTCATGGCCTGGGCGTAGAGCTGCGAGAGCGAATTGGCGGCGCCGCAGAAGGTGGCGTGCATGGTGCGATCCACCTCGTCGAGGCGTGAGGCCTCCGATTTCCTCTTCTTCGCCATTGAAATTTGATTCTTTTAAGTGAAAAATCTGTTTGGGAACCGAGAAAAGTTTTTTTCTTTTATATATATAGAGAAAAGTTATATTTTCGCGAAATGAACTAGAGAGAGAGATATATTTGGTCACGTGTTTCGCACGTTAATTCCATTGATGTACTTTGTATCAGTTTATATATTAAATTTCTTGACTAATTAATATCAAATTAGTAAATCAAATACAAATCCTTTTCCTATCTTTACTTCTACAAAAATTAAAATATCTCTTATTTATTATTTTAGCAAAAGAAGTTAATTACTATCTTTTTCTTCTAATAGGTTTTTTTTTCTCAGCAAAGGGTATATTATATTAATAATAAACATAACCAACCACTCCCAAAACAGGAGAGAGAGAGCAAAGCCAAATTACAAAATATAATAAAATTTAGAATTTAGAAGTTGATTATTGATAAATGACTTGAGAGAAAAATGAATGATTTGAGGAGTGAATTGGAAGACAGGGGACTTCCATCATGGACTACTCCAGCCCGGTCCAAAATATATTAACTTTGTTTGATTTAGAATGAGATTGTAAAAGTAAAATAATACTAATATTGATCAACTAACTAAGGGTTTATCTTCTTTCAAAAAAAACTAAAGGTTTATCTTCCCTAAAAAATCTGAGGATTTATATATTTGAAACATGTTTTAAGTGCAACTGAAAATATACTAGTCTTCAAAACCCAGCCCATCTGAATCATAGAGTAGACAACATGAATATCTGACCGACGAACAAACTAATTTTATAAAACACAAATGACTCAGACAACACAAAAACAATCTATCAACACCGAACCCAAAAACAAACGCACCAACAAGCCTCCTAAACAGATGCTCCTCCGAGAGCTTGATATCCGACTCGAAAAAGCAACCTAACCTCTCTCGCCGCCTGAATCCAACACATCGCTTCCCAAAGTGCCAACGTCTCCACAAGCTACGGCTCAACATTCCCTTCCTTGCCACACCCTTTACGAACACTCCGCCCCTCCTCGTTCATATAAACGAACCCCATACCTGCCAGCCCTCCCACCGAGACCATCGCCTTGACAGAGTAAATTCTCCCTTGATTTGTTCAAAGGATTCAAAACTTCCACCAGAAGTGGCAACCATCCTTTTGATCTGCACAACGACGTCTCTCAATCGCATCTCCTTCCTTTTCCCCTCTCTCTAAACGAAACTCCTCTTCCAATTCCTATTGGATGTGAGAATCCTACCACCGGTGTTCAAACCCGTACACAAAGGTCGGAATCTTAAATTTCATTCGAAACGCCGCCTAAAACCTAACTTCTCTCTGTTCCATAAAAAGACACAAATCACATAAAATGAGACAAATTAAGCGCATAGGGACACACATACGAAGATCTGCCAATGAAGGAGACCAAAAACGGCGGACGACAGAGGCAGACGGAGAAACCATCGCCTCCCCTCACGCGCTCTCACACCATATCCCAAAACTTATATATTCCACAAAAGAAGACAAATCGCATGTGACGTGACAAACTAACGGAGAGGGACGCACATACGAGATCTGTCGACAAAGGAGACCAAAAATAACTGTCGCCTCACCTCTTAAATTTAAGTAAGTGATTCATCAAGGCTTGAAAATTAAACATTTTATGACTTAATATTCATTTTCATCAACTAGGTCTATCTTAAGTAGGACCAAATAATATCACTTTGACTATAAATTTATATTTTATATTAATTATTCAAGTAACAAGTTATTAAATTTTGATTTAAAATATTCAACCCAAATTTGTTATAAATGAATTTAAATTTAGTTTTAGTTTAAGACAACTTATCTACTAAACATTTCAAACTTCAATTAAATATTTCATATTTCATAATTTCAAAAATTCACGAACATATGTTCGTTTATTAGTTATTTAATCATAATATTATATTTAATTAATAATTATTATAACTTATTAAATATTTATAGTAAAAAATTGAACAAATTGCTATTATCCATATGGAGCTCAATGGGCCTTTTTCAATACTCAAAGGCCCATTTCACGGAAAGCCCAGCCCAATATCTTCTTCTTCTTCTTCATGTCACTTTACTGAGTTGGAGCTGAACCAGAGGTTTTGAGCATAAACCTGTCAAAAACCTTAGAACCAGAGCTCGAAGGAGAGAGGCAATGGAGAGAGGAATCGGAAACCACAGGAGAGACCTCAGCAAGAGCTGGAATCGTGTCAATTTTTTCGGGACCAGTGGACTCCAGCTCGGCGGCGGAGACGAGGCTCCGACGCTCATCGGAAGTATCGTGGAAAAGGGCATTACGGACGAGCTCCTGCGGAATCCGGCGGATATGAGCATAAATCCGCCGCCTAAACCGTCGATTCTTCCTTTTCCGGTGGCTCGCCACCGCTCTCACGGCCCAGTAAGCCCTGAAACCTCCTATTTGTTTCAGTTTAGTGGAGTGCTTTTTGTTTGTTTGGTTGCTGAGAAATTGTGGAAAAGGGATATCGAGGTTGAATTGAAGTATATGTATAAGCTTCAGTGATCATGAATGATTTTGGAATTATTGAGTGTCTTGTTGATTTCCAGTGCGAATTTTGGACCTGATGACTAGTTTTTAGAAGGATGATTGGTTTTAGCTCCTGGAATTGGGTTGTTTGATTGAGTAGGTACAGTTGATTCAGTGATCATTACTTCTACGTGGGACTTCAGAATTTTGGGTTGTTTTGTTAAAACACAATGTGTATTTTGAGCGTATTGCTTAATTTATGGAAAAATGGTTGGCTCGATATCGAGCTGTTTGATGAAGTTGGGAAAGTAGAAGGGATTGGCGCATTTGCACAAGTTTGGTGATCGTTGCTTAAATGGCGAGACCTGAGAATTTTGTGGTCTTCTGTTAACACATAATGTGAATTTTGAACCTAATGTCTAGTTTTTGGAACAGTGATCAGCTTTTGCTCTTGCCATTAGGTTGTTTGATCAACGCGGGAAACAAAAGGGATTATATGCAAGTTGTTTGTGTTTCTATATTTGGGTACAATTGAAACTGAAGCAAAACTTCTGTGATGTTATTTCCTATTTGAGTTTTTTTTTATATGGAAGCCGGC
Organism: Geranium brycei; assembly: GCA_036897365.1. Taxonomy (NCBI): domain Eukaryota; kingdom Viridiplantae; phylum Streptophyta; class Magnoliopsida; order Geraniales; family Geraniaceae; genus Geranium; species Geranium brycei. The sequence goes on along the minus strand of JAYMTP010003699.1, from coordinate 572 downwards.
ATTAGTTTCATTGGCTTGCAATTGGTATTTTAATTTGCAGCATTGGCATCCGGTTGGTAGGAAAAGGGGTGGTGTTGATGATAACCATGACGAGGATGAAGAGGAAGATATCAATGGCTTAGATGCCATTGCAGCTTTCGCTAACCCTGTAAAAAGAAAAGAAAAAAAGAATTTGAATTTTAAAAGGTGGAAAGAGGAACTTTCAAGCGAGAATTCTTCTACAGCTAACAATATGGGAAGAAATGCAGATAAAAGTAAAGAAAATAGGCATGGAGGAGAAGCCATGGAAATTGTAGTTAAGAAGAACAGCTCAGTTGACCCATCTTCAGCTGTTGGAGAAAGTGAGGCAGGAAGTTCACAAAAGAATATTGCAAGAGCTCAGACTGATGAATTACAAATGCATAATGGGTTACCTGAGGTGCAGAAAAGACATGAGCAGCCAACTTCAACGTCATCCACTGTGTCTGGTCATGGTTCCAACAGCTCAACAAATAAACACGGGTCCATGTCCCGGACATTACAGTCCAAGTGGATAGCAAGAGTCTTGTCCGGGAAGATAGCGTTGCCATCTG
>JAYMTP010003698.1:0-16438 GCA_036897365.1 Geranium brycei | reverse complement strand
CCAGGGTGGCTTCGGCCACCCCCGGCCGTGGCGGCTTGGTGGGTGGAGGCGGCGGCTAGGGCACCAAACCCTAGCCGGCCGGGCTTCTAGGGTTTCGGCCCAAATGGGCTTTGGCCCAATGGGCTTCGGCCCGTTGGGTTTTGGCCCGTTAGGCTGACCCTAATTTTATCCAAAATTTTAAATTTTAATTTTCAGATCTGCCCGGTTTCGATAAACCGATTTAAACCGGTCCGATTTCGATAAATCGGATCAAAGTGAGTAGGCAAGATAAAACCGGAAAATTGCATATTGTGTGATAACATGTTTTGTATGATAACATGATTATTTTGGTTTGAAATTGTGTGGTACAAAATTTTAGCCCTTAGACCATTTATTGCTTTATTTGCGGTCTGCGAACCGCTGGTTTAAAGTTGTATTAATTTGCGGTCTGCGTAGCCGCTTTGTTTTATTTAATTTATTTCCGGTCTGCGAACCGAGTATGCTTTGTAATTGGCGAAGAACGGTGAACCGGAAGGCGGCTAAGGCGAAAGGCGAACCAATTTAGAATTGGAGGAGTCCTGGAGCCAGTGGGAGAACCCTAAAGTGTGAAGCAAGAAGAACCGGAGTTTAGTCTCTAGGATTTCGTTCTCGTAGAACCACATAGGGTGACCAACCGGTTCTCATAAACCATGAGAACCGTATTAGGAAAAAGGGCAATTATTATCAATTTATTAGACATCTCTCTGATCTCTTTATCCATTTCCTCTTGATTCACAAGACTTTCCACCTAAAACAAAAACTGTTAAATCGTGTATAAAAGAAATAAGTTTAGCTTTAAATCAAAAAAACTTATAGCTTTATCAAGTTTATATTGTGTGTTTCGCAACTCTTCGACTAGTTTAATATTGTCACTTCTCAACTGTTGAAGCTGTAATATATAAATTAATATTAAAAACTTCAAGTATAAATTTAAGTGGAAACAAACTTTAACCACTAACCTTATCCTGCGATTCTATATACATTTGACGGTACATGCTCTCCTTGCAATATGTATTCCATTCTAAGAAATCTTCTAATTTAGATGTTCTCTAAATTATTTTAAAACAAAAAATATCATTATAAACAATTAACAAAAACAAGATTTTTTGTAAGAAAAAGAATTACTTTATTTCTTAAAGTGTCCTTAGAATCTTTTTATCTTTGCATGTTCATCACATATGTTGTTTTCAGGTGTTTTCATCTGCATAAGACAACCATACTTAATATTTATTTTTTATACAAAAATCAAACACATAAAAAATTTTATATTATGATTCCCAACAGCTTAATTCATTGCATTCTGTCAAGCAATGGTTTTCTCAAATGGTATGTCTTTTCTTAAATCATAATAATTAAAAAGTAATTTATTCGTTTTCTAAATTATTTAAAAACAGAAAACATCATTATAAACAATTAACAAAAACAAGATTTTTTGAAAGAAAAATAATTACTTTATCTCTTGAAGTGTCTTCAGAATCATTTCTTTGTTTGTTCATCACATACGTTATTTCCAGGTGTTTTCATCTGCATAAGACAACCATATTTAACATTTATTATATATAGCAATATCAAACATATAAACAATCTGGATTATGATTCCCAACACCTTATTTCATTACATTCTGTCCAGCAATGGCTTACAAATGGTATGTCCCTTTCGAATTCATAATTACAAAAAATGTGCAACATAATCTTAAGGAGTAAGAACTTTTAGATCAGTATTAAGTGTGAAATACTTTACCTATCCATGAAAACTTTTATAATCGGCAAAAGTTTTATATTAGTTGTGGACTTTTCATAAAGATTTTTTTTTATCAGCAATAAAGTATATAAAGATGGAAAAATCACCAAGTACAAACAGCCGGGCAGAAAAACCAAAAAAAAAAGCAATATCTTCCCTATATTTCACAACAAAATTTTAAGTTGTAATTAAAAGAAATCAAACACCACATCTTCAGCAAAAAATCAAAATGACAAATAATAGTATTTATATTAAATAAATGTTTCATAATCATTGCTTTAGGTTCAACTATGTCAGTTGCGAATAAGTCAAACTTTGGTTAAAAGATATCATAGTTTATCTTCAAAAGAATACTCTATTTCCAATTTTATTGTCTTAGCCAATAATATATGGTCAATCATTAAACTAGACAAGTAAATTGAAAATCATAACAAGATTTTACAATACAAAATATACATAAAAAAAACACTTACGATGTGGTTCCCGTCTGCCGCCAGTCCATCACGACAACATTCTGTATTCTGATCATCAACACTATGTGTATCACTCATATGCTGCTAATTCATGGATCTTAAAATTAATATTTATTACTGAAGATGTAATATTTTATTAAGAGATAAATACTGCTGATAAAGATCAAAATAACATGACAAATTCACAACATAATATAATAACAAGAATATGTTTATTTATTTATTTTGCATATCGACTTAAAGCCACCAGCTTGTGCAACCAATCCATGTTCAACATTCAAAATAGGATTAACAATATTCTGAACTATGGAATCATAGACTTCTAGGACAGCAGAATCGGTAGAATTGTCAACAAAGTTTCTCTGAACTGAAATTTCTTGACTGTGTGCTGACATTTTGGGTGTAATTTTTTCCCTTTTGTAAGAACGTCCATCGAATATCTCACCCTTTTAACACAGTAACAGAATAATAAATGTTTAAACGTTCGATTTGTGAAATTAAATATGAAAATATAAAACCTTACCGACACAATAGAATTTTTCTTGAACAATTGCATGCATGTCGAGACTGTAGATTAAATCTGAAACAAATAATCGTACAAAAACTAAGAAAGGAGAAAGAACTCACTGTATGCATCCCAGTGATGATTTGTAAATCGGAATCGTCACTATCCGATAAGAGAGATTTGAAGCTGTCAACACCGTTTTCCTGATCCCTTGAGTACAATCTTCTATCCCGGTATTTAGGTCTTGGACTGGATTGATTTCTGATTTGTGAACTTCGCCTATTCATAGGAGTCGACATCCAAAGATTTGTAGAGAGAGCTTGAGAGACAAACCCTAATTTCGTGTGGTCGAAAAATAGATCTGAAGAACGCGATGCTTGCGAAATTGTCAATTGGTAAAGTTAGACCTCTTCGTCTTCTCACGTGCATTATAGTGCTTTTTCCTGAACACGTGCATTGATTTTTTTTTCTGAAATGTCGTGCAATGAATTCTTAATTAAGTGTACACGAATAAAAATTTATTAGTATTTATGTAAAAAGAATGTCGTCGGTAAATCTATTAGAATATGTTGTTTATATTGTAATATAATTAAATTTAAAAACTGAAAATTTGCCATTTGCCTTGGCATATAAATTAAATAATTATATTTAAACCACACTCTATTCAGGAATACTTGTTTATTAATTTGGTATGTAGTACATGATTCAAATTTATCTTGGTATCAAATTAAATAAAAAGTAAAATTCGTAATCTATATATAAAAGTAACATCCTCAAGTTGTTTCATGGCAACTCCTTTGAGGAGATTTCATCAATTCTATATTTTAAAATTTCTATTTTTTAAAATGGTATATAATTAACAATCCCAATTACAAATGGTTACCATAAGGTTTCAAAAATAATAAATTAAGAGTATTTTCAACCCAAGATCTCCTACTTCAAATTTAAAAGGTAAAGATCTTTATTTCAAATACAGTTCCAGTCTCTTACGCATTATAAATTATAAGTAAATATAAAAAAATTCACATCTTAGCATTCTTGAAGAAGATAGTTGGTGAAGCCACAAAATTCTCCAAAGCTTGGATACATGAGTAAGAGATGCCTCTCAAAATTATATTAAATCTATAGGATGGATTGATGGTTATATCAACTTACCGATAAAAATGGAAGATTTAGCAAGTTTGGATAATTTTCGGGAAGATTTCACGTTTCTTCCATAATGGAAGATTCCACGTTTCTTCCACAGTTTGTGACTATTATAATAGTTACAGCAATTTTTAATCTTAAATAAATTATAAACATTTAGTTTCATAAACATTCAGTTGTAAATTTTTATCAAATAAAAATATGCGATACCGTGAACCAGCAAATAAAGCCATAAGTAACCACCTTGAACAACCGCAAATTCAAACACATAATCGGTTGGTAAAATGTTACAAAAAAAATGTGGTTTTAAATTGTACACAATGTCAATATTTGGACCTAATATTTTTTAGGGAAAATATTACGTGGTTTAGTCGTCAAATTTTTGCTAAATATTAATTTTTAATCAACAATTAGTGACTATTACAGTTTAATTTTATTAAGTCTCATTAATGAAATCACTTTATGTTAAGTAAAAAATGTGTTGAACCAACAGTTTATGAAATAAGCGTTTCAAATTCTTGGGATAACATCAATATTACTAAAAATAATCATTCTATTCAATACAACAATCCTCAAACGTGTTAATTAATTTTTGTAAATATTAATTAATGGGTGAAATCGAGTACAAACCATATATTACCATACAAATGTTAGATTACCTCTCAACCGTTAGATTTTGTAATCGATGGATGAGATTTACGTTGACTCATCAATGACACACTAATGTAATTATGAATTAATTCTAAATTTATTTTCTTTGCATATATGTTGACGGAACTGAAATCAACCTTCCAATTCCATAACGTTCTTTTACTTTCCTGCATTCATATATTTTCAATGCATATATGTTGACGGAACTGAAATCAACCTCCCAATTCCATAACGTTCTTCAAGAGGAATGAATGAAAATTAAGATAATATAAATTATGATAGAAAAGAATTATTTTTAATTTTTGAAGCCAACATTTGACAATCTCGATGAATGATAAGAATGACACTATGTCATTCATATGAGTTCCTATCATAGCAATTCATTTTTCTTCCTTTGGGTTTCTTTATAAGTAATGAACGACAATCGCGGCAATATTGGTCTTAATTCAATAAACTGTAGTCAGTTTGATTATAGAAACTAAGTATATGATTGGGTTAAGTTTTATATCATAGAATACAGCCTCAAACATGCACATACGTTCGACTGTATGTAACTCAAGTATTTCAAAACAATTATACAGTCTGATATCAAACAAAAACCTTTTAAAACATAGACAAACAAATTAGGTTGGTAACTCAAAAACTATTAAAACGCTGACTCAAAAACTTGTTATCAGAACAATCATGAACCATTTTAAAGTTCAAAACACGCAGTTGCTAAACATACAGAAAATAGCAGTTCAAGAAATTATGTTCTCACATAAACGCAGGGATTTCTTCAAGGCCTGAATTTCGCGTTTTTTGAATGGACTTTGCTCACTTTTTAGAGATTATAAACGCCCTTTCATATGATCGACCTGCATAAACATACCTTTTCAAATTAAATTAATTTAAAGAATTTAAAGAATAGAAATTCACAACCCATCTGAATTACACATAAACATTTTGATAACAATACAACATATAATCAAATTTACCATTTCATTTCTTGTTAACCAAGACAAATTTTCATCAGAAGCACTGATTTTCCTAGCACAGCTGCAAAGTTAAACTACTTATATATAACACATCACACACAGTAAAACTAAAATTACAAATCATGAATAAATTAGCACACACTCACCTTTTTGTGTATGTTGGTTACTGTTACCCTACGTCCAAGTATTGAACCAAGAGATAGAACAGTTGATTATAGTGAAAAAAATACGACCACCATACTCACTGTATCCACCCATAATCGTAACCATATTCAAATCTAAGTTATAACATAGAACTTGTTTTCCACTTAGCACAAGTACCTCCTTGTTCTTCAAAAATGTTATGGGTTGATAGCTCTCAGAATGATACGTCAAATGCTTATTAATGGTAAAAGCTCTGACCCAAGAACTCTGAACACCATACTCCATCATCACCCACACGTCAACACAGTTTTCAACCGACATTGTTATATAAGGTTTATCATCGATGACACCTATCTTAGATATATTCGTGCGCGACATATTTCCTAACAACGAATGCGGTGAAGTCATATTAGTAAACTCATCAGAACCAAAATCATACTTTATTAGTATTCCAGTGCCATTTATATACCAGTGCAAACAATCTTCATGATAAGTGCATTGTCGGGGCAGTATAGTAGTGTCAGGACAGTTCTCAACAGTTTTCCAACTATTGTCTTCACCTTAAGTATAAACCTCAGCAATGTATCTACTTCGCATTCCTTAAAGCCCAGGATCAACCCCAACATTGTCATATCTAAGCATTCGCAATATCTTATACTTTCCATTGTTAAAACTAAATCCAAAACCATAAGTTGTACAATCAAAAATTACAACTCTCTTTTTTTGGGGGGGGCAAGAATTGTAACAATCTCACCGGTCATAAGATTGCAAACAACGACAAATCCGTTAAGATATGGTCCACAATAACAAATCAATCCATTGCATGCATTAACTAAGTCAAGCCCAACAGTCTTTATGCCAAAATTAATGCTATTTGTTGTCAAAACACTAAACAACGAAAAATTCGACACAATACTATATTTGAGGTTAATATGAGTGCATAGACGCTCATGAAACACGGGTTCTGCAACATACAAAGTATTTTTTTTACTGCTGCGAAGAAGGAATACCATATTAGGTGCTCTGGATGAATACAACTTTCTGAAACAAGGGTCGATTACCAGTTTTCGAAAAAACCATGAAACGCCTGCAACAGAAGTTACATCCGTTACCGGCAACTTGTAAACGATATCCATCAATAACTCCGTCGGCATGGTCATTATCGATGCCAAGAAGTGCGACCGATACTCCAATTTTGCTCGAGCCATCTTACGAGTAGCAACCATCGTTTTTCAGTCGAAAGCAAATTCTACAGATGCTGCCGACTCGAAGATAAAATAAAATCGGCAACCCTAATTTCTTTCTTTGTTTGTAATATAATTTCATAAAGTATTTCATTTTAACCCCTTATTTCTAAATAATAACTCATATAATAAAAAAAAATCAGACACGTCACATCTATTAGTAAACCAAATCTTCACAACCATCCTAATGATAACCAAATATTTGGAAGTTGGTGATACCTATCAATTATGTAGTTGAAATATTTTTACCTACTATCTAATAATTAATCTTTAAATTGATAAGTAAAATTATAGCTCTTCCTCTGTGTTAAAAAATGTGAATCCACTAACTACATTTTTTATATTCACTTTCTTACGAAACGTTGAAAAATTACTAATTTTGTACTTGATTTTCCAAATTCTTACCTTACTTTTTTAATCAAAGATAATTTTAAAAATTGGGATTAAAACTTCAATCAAGGATAAGAAAAAAATAAAAGGTCAGCCACAAATTCTTGAACCCAAATTAAATCCGATTTATAGACTTAGGGATAAAAGTTCTGCCAATGTCCAAATACCATAAACAGTTAATTAGTCAAGAATAAGGCCAGGACATACAAGTTTTACAAGTTGCATTTATTTCTTTTTACAGTAGCACTTGCTAGACAAAATTCAACTAACTAATTTAATAATCAAAATTCTAATTACCATCAATGCTTATTACATTATATTCTAAATGTAATTAGAAAATAATGGTATGACAAATATTGAACCTTAATATAATTACTGGTTAACTTATAGTAAGATCATCCTTCACATATTTTTAAGAAATAAGTCTATCCAATCTATCTGTCAAGTCAATAAAGAAGAGAAATTGACAACACAATTTTTCCAATTACAACCAATTAATTACAACAAAAATAATAAACACACTTGAATCGCACCAATTGTATGAAAACATTATTTTATTGAAACAAAAATAATAGATAACAAAGTTTGACAACATCCTTAATCAACAGTAATTTTAAATACAAATAAACAAACTAACAAGAGATCCACCATCACTATAAAGAAAACAACAAGTCATATTACATTTTCATGTTCATGTCACTCAGTCAACATGAGCCTTCTGTTAAAACAATAAAAAAATGTGAAATTATAACTTGACAAAAATAATAAAATAATGTAATTGAACAAAATTAATATATAAGATAATTAAAACATTATTGATAAATAATTAATTGATTTAACCATTTTAATTAACATAATATAATTAAACTTACAAATCCAGCTATAAAAACACACAGACAGCCAATAATGTATTTATAAAAGTATAACTTTCGTACACACCACTCCAGTACCAGCCCAAAGCAAAATTTTCAAAATAACAGGCGACTCTGGAATTGGATGTAACTTCACCTTACCACCGAAACAACATAACGTAAACTTGTACGGCAATTCTTTAGTTTTCTTGTAAGAACGCTCAATTTCCCACATTTGTGTCTCACAGTGTTGACATTTATATATTGGAGGCCCAAGTCTCAACAATACCGCATCTGCAAAAAATAATAATTAATACAAAACTGTTTAAACTGCACATGTTTACAGTAACTAAATCCGACATACCTGTAGACATAACAGAACCAGAATTATTTGATGATGCCACACTAACACTTGATAAAGTTGACAGTTGAGTATTCGCAAGCTGATCAAATTTCGGAGACGTTATGTTTGTAAAACAACTACAACCACCAGAATCTGCACAACAATTATCAAAGAAACCATTTAATATATGCAAAAATAATGCCAAAATATTTACCACATATCCTCACCATGTAACCTCCAACAACATTCTTTGCCAACATCTTTATTCGTTGGCACTCCAATTCCAATACTTTCCAAGTTAGTGACTGAAAAATCTTTTACATCAGCACCTATAAAACATAAGGTTATATAAGAATTATAATGTAAAACAGACAAAATAAATTGCATTACTCAGTACTCACAACCAATGAATTCTGCAACATTAAATTTTGGCCAAAACTCTCCAATTAACAACGTTTTCTGCCTGTTGACATATTCACTGGACATACTGGCATTAATTTTTTTCTCAAATCATTGAAAACATCTCCTAAACCTTCTGAATTTGAACACTACATTTCTGAAAAACATTAGTTCCTTGGACAATAATTCTTGCTTCACAGTAACAAGCAGACCACGTCTGTCAACCCTTCTAGCCAACAACAAACTGGGAGATAAACCACGCTGTCTCTTAACTATAAGTAAATGCCGTATATTATATCTTGCCAACCCTGCCAAACACACAGGCAACATATCATTTTTTCAGAAATAACATCGTTCTACAATCAACAATACGAAAAAACTTTGTAATACACAAAACATGCACATTCAAACCAATTTTCATAAAAATTAACAAACACATTTAATCCATATTTCTTAACAAAAAATTGTATGACTCATCACTAACCTGTTAACTTTAACCCCCCTCATGTCCGGCATGAAGTTCTGCACAAAACAGTCACAAAAATATTTGATCTTTTTCCCTTTAAAAAAGTTTTTCATCTATCTTAAATTACACAAAACTTGGCAACCCAACCCTGTAATAAAAAATAAAAAATAAAAGAATTATTGAAAATAAAATAAAAACTAAACTACTTTGTTGTAGTTATCCACTGACAATTACAAACAAATACATTATAATACGTCATTAATTTAGAAAAAAATATAATTAACAACACCTTTTTTACAAACAATTAATTCTATACAAACAACACTAGTGATTCATTTTTTAAAATAATTAATTATACGTTCGTTTTTTTTTTTAAAAGAGTATTTTTCTTATGAAAAACTGTCATTATTTGATACAGAGCGGTTGAATGTGAAATCAAGAACTCAACCGACATAAATTTAAAAAGTTCAATCACCGTTACACAAAGTTATTTATGTTTGTTGAATTTACTAAATTTTGTTATCATGTCAGTATACAAATGCTACCTGATAATCATTTGTATAATATGGGAAAATACAGTCATGCGTAATAATTTTTCTAACTATAAATAACTGAATAACATAGGAAATACGCACACATAATCCAACTTGTACATATGAACCTGTTTTAAAAAATTAATTTAACCAATAAAAATATTTGTACTTATTCAAATCACAGACATGACGTATAATTCTCAATTTAACCAATTAAAACAATTGTACAAATTACAATTCACAGTCAGAACATACAATTCTCAACATTAAAATTAACAATTGCTTCATTAAACACCAAACAAATAGACAATACAACTTAAACACATTAGCATAATAACTCCTTGTTAAACTGAATAAATTACTTTCTTGTACTAATACCCATAATATAATGAACATTATGATTTATAAAAACACACAACGCTCCATAAAAAAATCCAGAATACCAAAATAAACATTTTTTACAAAATTGTATTGAGTAACAAAAAATTATCATTCCTAATTATAAACCAACAGAATGAAGACTAAAAGAAAGAATAAAGACGAACTAACGAACACAAAATAAATATCCCATGTCTTTACAACACAGTTGCCTATTGCACATGCTTCATTCATAAAACAACAATTCTTTAAGGAATCCACACAATGTCGCAATAGATAGAAAAGTCTTTAATTTGTTGTTCAAGCAAAGGTCTATGAGGATGCCCGTCAATATCTCTTCGAAAATCACCTTTACATAAATTTATATTCTCCATAAGATGATCAACCTATATGATGACAATACCCAAAGTCAAGAAAACACATACAATTAATACAATATTATTTATCATCCGCAAACAAACATAAACCCAACCACAATACAATCACAAGACTAATATTCAAAATGACGAAAAAACAACATATATAATGCACATAAGAATAAAGATGAAATATATTAAACCTACCTTATTAAACCGCAATTTGGAGTTATAATAGCAGAAAAAATAAACACTCAATCTCGTAAACACAAAGGGAACCAAAATATAAAAATTCATATATTTACCAACTGTACGCGATTATACCATATGGGTCTTCCAGCAGCATACTTAACTTGCTGAGTGTCAAAGCGTAACAAATAAATAAATTATTATTCACAAATAAATACAAATAACACTAATAACACTATAATATTACCCAAGTTTAATTCCATGTATCTTCATTCCTCTCCCAACTAACGAAGAAACATAACAAAGTTTGGCACTGTGTAAATATTTCACCGCCACGACTACCAATACTACCAACCACACGTACGTTCCCGTAGACAACGTCATAACATACCATTTCATCATCAATATGAACCAACAATCGATTATTCAGTGTTAAACATAAAGGCCTGCAAGCTGACTGTCTATCCAAGAACTTATTTAAGCAAAATAAATTTATCCAATAATCACTTACACCATATTCTTTCATCACCCAAACCTCAAAACACTTCCCAACAGAAATTGTTAAAGATAGACATTCCCTCCAGAAATACTACAAATCTCGGAATCATTTGTCAAGAAACAACGTGTATTCAATTGTCCAAATGAATCACTTTTAAAGTCAAAAATCAGAACCTTACCCTTCACTTAACCAAACCAGTGAAGAACTCCAACAAAATATTTAGGGCTACTCAATGGACAATCAATTTTATAAGAAGAAATGACCTTTTCCCATTTTCCACCACTAATAAAGGTACTCAAATGACACTCCAAAGAATCCTCGAGTTCAGAATTAGAGAAATCGGATCTGTCTTTAATCCAATCGACCATACACAATATTTTATAACAACTAAATATAGTACTAAACCCCAGTCCTTAAACTGCAGTGCCAGCATCTATCCATTCAACTTTTCAATCAGGACCGGGGAAATTAATAAATTCACGCGTGATAAAATTGCACGCGACAGCAAATATGTTAGTGTGTGGCCCTACATAACATATGAGACCCTCACACATTAACAAACCCAGTCTTAACCATATTCACATCAAAGCTAACAACATTCTTGTTTGAAACAGATAAAAGAGGAAACCCAAACACTGTCTTAAATTACAAATTAACATCGCAAAAAGTGTTTTCCAGAACATTAACCTCACCATAACAAAATATGATCGTCTCACAATATTTTTGCAAAAAATATACCGACTGCGCTATCTCTTAATAAAGTTTCCGGAAGCTAGGATCGTTTATAACTCTGAACAAAGATTTGCAAACACACATAACACCTAAAAGGGCTGAAACGGTCAATTTACAAAAGATCTCAACCCAAATACCATCTGGAAGCCTTTCCATAAGCAAAGCAGAAACCGCCCGATTTACTCCTTGCTCTAGCCATACTCCGAGAATAAGCCATTAGAAACAATATCAAAATAAAATCTCAGCCCAAAAGATTAATTAATATAACCTATGTATTTCGAGAACCAAAACAAAGATTTAGCGCACTTTTTATTAAAAACACCCGAAAGTAACTGAAAATCACAATAAAACAGCTCAAACTACTGCCAAACGAAAAAATGAACAAAACAAATAGAAAAACCACTTCCCAAACTAACCCAATCTCAATTTTTTCTTCTCATTATAGACATTAGACCACAATCCACAAACCCGGACATGGAATTCACTTAAACATTTACCTGGAAGTGAAAAAGGGAAGAACGGAAGCTAACAAGCGCGAGAAAGAGATTGAAACCCTACTGCGAGCAAGTCCTTTGCGGACCAGACGAGCTTCTAAAAATTAAGCCTTTGTGGAAAAAGAAAACCCAAAAATAATATCTGTTATACACTAAACTGGTCAGAGACAAATTATTAAATGTATTTCATATACCGAATATTAACAGGCACAAACTGACGATGATTTATTCTATAAAGAATGAGTACCAAGTATAATTTTTTTGCTCTAAATAATATCTGTGACTTTTGGTTTCATATGGCCTTATGATTTTCAAAAATGAATGGGAAAATAACCCCCAATGGCGTGTTCACAATGTACCAATATCTTTTCAACAAGATAATAAAAACAATGCTATTAAGAAACGTCCACACATTTTCCACTAATGAATACATTAACATGTGAGTCAGTTACTTGCAAATAACTAAATATAAATTTTGTTTTGTATTTTTGACTTCAATATAATGGTGTTATATGGAATCCCTTCCCCCGTATGGTTTGCACCACTTCATAACAAAAAGATAGTTACAAAGGATAATGACACAAAAAAATTTCTTGCTATAGTCATTCTTAATTCTTAAAAAATGAGAAACACTTGTTATAAAACTTATGTAAAAAATGAATTATATAATTTGTTGAAATTTGAAATTTAGGAGCGAATGACACACAAGTCAAAAACAAGGGAAAACAAAAATAAATATAACAAATAAGACAAAATAAAGTTAGTTATTAAAAGCAATACATTCGAATTGAGATTGATTAAGAAAGGTTGATGTTGGTCACCAGATAGCTTATTTATTGCAATATTGATAATTTCGTTATTTTAATTTTTCTCATTTTTCAAAAATTAATTATATGAAAACTTGAGAAACAAGAATTTTTTATAAAATGTCATAATAAAAATAACAAATCAAACAAAATCAAACACCACAATATTGAATATAAAATATTGATATAATTCCAAGCATACCCCTCCAAAAACAAAACTGCGATAAATCATAAAATCCACACGTCTTTATAAAAATCATTCCAACAATATTTCCATAGAACAAAAAAAATAAAATAAATATAAAGAAAAAACGTACTAAAAATTACAAGGATACATTTAAAACACGCTAATCTAAATATTATAATCCGTCAAACCATCACCAACAATGTGAATGACTCTGCCAATGGTAACACTTGGACAATAGTATCTTCCAACACGAAGTCTTGCTCCATACTGACAATCCAATTGATCTCTTGAAACATTTGCTGGAACGCGTTCATAGTTATTCAAAGAATGACCCAAAAATCCACAAAAGTAACAAAACTTTGGAACACGCTCATACACAAACCTTGCCCAACACATTACCCCATCTATAACGCCAATTCTAACCTTTCTAACCAATGGTTTATCAATCGAAAGCGCAATGCGAACCCGAACACAAACTCGATTCACACACTCAAAACATTCACTGTCAATTTCCAACACTTCCCCTACTTTTAAAGCTAAAGACGGCAGAAACAACTCATTTCTGTGCGTCATTTATAATATCTTGTATTGCTGATAAAAAAAAAAACTCATTTATGTACTCACCAAACAACCCATACACACGAACCCACATAGTGATATGATTAAAATGAATCATTTTAGACTGCAGAGCAAAATTAAAACTATGCAACAAAAATACAGTACTAACAAATGGTCATGGCACATATATATTCGAAGTGTGATTAACGTCATAACTTTCACCCCTTGATCAATGCTCTTGCTAAGAGGACAAATCAGGTGAGAACCAAACTCTTTTGTGATAACGTGAGAACTGACTTTGACCATTGAAAATGAGTGAATGTTTACCAAAAATAAGTGAATGTCCAATAAAAATGGTGATATCTAATGAAAGTGAATGTCCAACGAAAATAGGTGAATGTCCTACGAAAACGCTATGTCCATTCAAAATAAATGAATGTCCAACACAATAAGTGAATGTCCGGTAGTTTTCATGTTCTCACACTACAATTGGTTCTCAGCTGAATGCATCCCCTCTTGCTAATATATGACAAGATTATTTTCTTTGTTTGCATAGTCGAACTGATCTCTTTACATAAGTTACTTAGTAGATGTCAAACTTTAGTGAATAAATCTATATGATTTTCACTAGAAATTACTTTTTTGATGTCAATTTCACGACTCTTCAGAAGTTTATGAGTATAAACATCTTTTATCGAGAAATTCTTGAATTTCTCTTTTGATGTATTGACGGGAGTAAATTTCGCAAGCGAGACTCGCCCTCTCCCGATACACGGCAAGTGCACAGGTCGTCAAGTAATAACGGAAATATTTCGTCCTAGAGTTATCGATCCCACATGGAATAGGTTGTCTAGTTGGGGTTACAAGGAGCGTAGGACCGCGACCCGGGCCTGGTTGATTTAAAAATGTGGTGGTGGTATAAAACGAGTCAAGCATGCAAGGGTTAAACGCATCACAATTCAACACAGAAGCACATTATTAACACGAGAAACAAATAGAAAATCGAATACTAAAAGCGATCAAGGAGTGTGGAATCCCGAGGACTATGCCAACTAACGAGTTATCAGGTTAAGTTGTTAATTACGGAGAAGCTAATGAAATTGAAATAAGTGTCGGGAAATTCCAAACCTACCCTAAAGTCCACTCTAGGAGGCAACTAAAGGTGAGAAAACCCAGATTAATCTTAGTTAGGCCTTAACTAGAACTACCCCGAACAATCCCGTCTTAAACGTCTAGTAGGAACCTCTATCCTTCGAGTTGGTACCACATAGATATAAACCGTACCCGTTGGTAAATCTCAATGTAAGTCCGGTCTCTAAAATGCTCTGGTCAACCTAGGTCAATTGCTATCGCCTATTTTCGTAGATGTGATCTAAGTTTAAGCCTACTCGAGAGAACTAACATTAAACTACACATTTTTAGAGTCTTATTTCAATCCCTAACCCTTTAATTCTCAACTCAACATGCTAAAACATTAATTTACAATCCCCTTTTATCCTAACCCTGGTATAAGTATTTAGCTACTCATATTCACATTCATTATATTCAACATATTCAAAGTACAACTAAGTATGTTCATATTTAAGGAGAAATCAAAGCTCAAAATCATAATAAACTAACTTTAATTCTTAATTCAATCTCAAAAGCGATACAAACATCCAATGTTCTCTAACAATCTAACCATAAAAATTAAGCCTATTGCTACTCAAACCTATCAAGTTGATGATGATCTCTACATGCTCGATTGCAGTCTCTTTTGATCTCTTTGATTCTCCAAGTCTCTAATTGCTTTATCTCCAAGTGTGGTTGATACTATCTCTAAGTCTGTAAGTGTGTAAGTGAAGATATTTTCGAACCCTACCTTTTGGGTTTAAATAGGAGAGCCAAAATATTCAAAATCGGGAAAGATCGACGAAATCCGGGATTGATCGCGCAACTTGTTGGGTGAACCTGCCGAGTGGATCCGGCAGGTTTCCCTTATTCTTGAGTCGATCAGGTCGAGTGGAGAAAGGAACCCATGTGAGGTAGGTGAGGTTGTCGGGTGAGGCCGGCAGGTTAGAAATCTCCAGTCTGCGGTCTGCCTGTCGGGTTTAGCGCAGCCTGCTAGGGTGACCCGACATGTTTCTCCTCTGATGCGGTCGGTCACGTTTACATTTCGGCTAATATTTCCCGCATTAGTTAACGGTTTTACCCTCGGGATTGTAGGATTGTTGATCATTTATACATTTTTATACCTTCACGGGTTTTTGAGCTTACATGTGTAGGGAATGGGGAAAAGGACTCATAGAAGCACTCTGGGCTAGGCAACGGGCACCCTAACGGCCCGTTGCGCTAGCCGTCATCTGAAGACTTGGAGAA
>JAYMTP010003697.1:0-16440 GCA_036897365.1 Geranium brycei | reverse complement strand
CCAGTGATAGTCGGTCCGGTTTACAATTACACCTCTCATTATTCCTAATTTCTCTCCCCCTTTAGTTCTTAATCAATAAATTATAATTTGTTTTCTTAAAATAAAAATGAGTAGGATAAAAATCAAGTATAAAATTTCATTTGGTAAAATTATACTATTAATTACTCGTTAATTATTCATTGTGCATATACCTGATATCATAAATTGATAATATATAAAAATTGGCCAAAAATTCAAATGTTTAATTGATAACATTAATTCATCATTCCTTTTATTCATAATGACTATACAATCACATAAGTAGACCAAGTTGTGCAGTTCATCACACAAACATGTAAGGTTTTGGTTTTGTTTTTTTACATTTTATTCATTGTGGCCCTCCCTAACTTAGATGAGTTAATTAGGTCATTTTATGGGGTTTTCACTGCATTATAATTCTAATCATGTTAAATATCATTCATGGACAAGTAAAATATAGAAGGAATGTTGAGTTACTTACTTATTTGAGTACTTATTTTAAACGATGTTTAAAATCTATTTTTAAACATCGTTTTTTTTTTTATAAAAAAAATAATACTAAAATATTGTTTTTATTCTTTGTTTTTTGTAAAAAAAATTAGAAAAAAAATAAGTTCAAAATTATTTATTTTTATTTATTTTAATTTTTTAATGCAAGGGTATTTTCATCATTTCACAAAAATACTTACATAATTTTAAGAAAAGTTAATGGAAAATGATAACGTGAAAAATTTTTATACTTAAGAGGGTTCATGTGAGAGTCACGTATAGTTAAGAGGATTATCTAGAATTTTCCCTATTAATTAAGAATTTGTGTTTTTTTTTGGTCAATGTGATGATTGATAAATAACATTGTTCGTTTGAATTTAAAAGTTTAAAAGTTATATCTTTGTCTTTGCCCCGATGGATAGGAAAATCTATGTTCTCAAATCAAATTAATATTAAAACATTTTTATATAAATCGAGTATGGACACAGAACATTTTACCATTTCCATGTTCCGTAAATAAGTAACTATATGTCCAATAATTACATCAACTAAGAAAACATAAAAGAGACAAGCCTTTTCTCTAGGGATATTACTGGTTAACTACAATTTAGTATTGTGATTAAGACAAAAATAAATTATCAGTCTCAAAAAAACAACCACTTTGAGCAATTTAAGGATCTCTCAATAAATCAGGGTTTATAATCAATGATCTTTATTATTTATTTATTTTAATTTACGTTCAGTGCTTGCTTAAAGTCTCACTTTCCTTGTGTAAATTTCCTTCTTGAAATATAATAATCGAACTAATTAATCACAACGTGAGTGATTATAGCATTTTAATACAAAAATTGAAAACTCGTCACATTAATCATTTCAAGAAATGAAATAAATATTCAGATGTTATTCTTGGAATATTTAACGATTTCGTAACATATTTTGCTCTTGACCATCGATTTGCTAAAATTAATATTCTTGAAGAGTTACTAAATTTTCTTTTAAGAAAGCAATTATTTTCTTGACTAGAAAATAACAGAAATTAACTATTTTGAAGAGAAGTGACATAAAGAGGGCATATTTTTTGGGTAAGAATTCAAAATGAAATAATGTACATAATTTTTTTTAGAAAAAAGATCATGCACATAATAATCGTGCAAGATTTGTATCCTATTATGGGATTTTTTTCCATTACAATTCAATGGAAATTGGTTTGTTTTTATTTATTTACTTTTCAATTTTAGTTCAAAACGCGTTTCTCTATTCAATGACAACCAGACAATTATTATTTTCTTGCGTGTAATATGTGATGAGAGTTTAAGTAACAATAAATTAATATTACAAAAATAATTATTTACAAGTGTGTTATTAATACTAGGTTTGTCTTAGAGCAACACTTAGTTCTCTCCGAGATTGGTTCCGCAAACAGAGTTTCAATTTGATTTGCAGATCTATTCACAACCAAATAAATAAGTAAATTTTATTCCCCAATCTTCACTCCAAGAGAATTTTCCTACAAGCTCAAGAGAGTGCCAGATTCAACTCATTTTGTTACGCCTTCGGTCTCACCTCTCTCTTTCTCTCTCTAAACATGTCGAGATAGATTTTATGGAGTTTATAATCAGTTTTTTGATAATTATTCTCGTGATTCTGTCGGAGGTTTGTTTTTGTATCTCATAAAGATTCACAACTTTAACACACTTGTCACCGTTTCGATCACACTTCTCTCTAATCACATCTTGTTTCTGACTTATCGCCGGTTTCGAGGTCGGGTTAACAGTTGAAAATATTTTCGGTAATTCATATCATGTTTCTGTCAGTCTGTCCTCTTGCAGCATCGTATACAGATTCATAACTTTATCTACAGTTGTTCCTTCTCATTGTATTATGATTGTGATTGATAATCAGTTGTCAGATCTGTTTCGTGCGAGCGTCGAAACCTGAGACTGTTTGTTGGTATTGTTTTTCTAGAGAAAATGAAGACTCAAAACCAAATAGTGAACCCAAACCCGTTGCCTTCGTTTCTCAAGCTCTTCAATGCCCGGCTACAGGCCCTCAATCTCCTCTCCTACTTCCTCTCCCTCGTGTGCCTCTTGTGCCTCGGTATCTTTCTCGTTTCCTACGGCAAAAACTTGTCCGTCAATCTACAACCCTCACAATTCAAAATCTCCTTCGCCCCCAATCCCAATCCCAATCCCAATTCTAAGCATTTACTACAAATTTTTCCACCACCCGAAAACAAAAGCAATCACATTCCTCAAAATTTTGCACCATCAAACAATGTCTATTCTCCGCATACGTCCCACAAAAGCGATCACATTCCGCCGCCGACGACGACTCTAACACCATCAAACAATGTCTATTCTCCGCGTACAACTCTACAAAAAAAAGTTTCACATCCAAACAACGACGGAAGCACCAACGTGAGTGCCACGGGAGGGGCAAAACCCCAACCCGAGAGCTCGATCTTTGCGCGAGTCCCGAAGAACCCGCCGATCGAGGCGATGGAGGACGAGGAGCTGCTGAGGAGGGCTTCGAGGGGTCCGAGGGTCGTGAGTGACGAGGAATTTGCGGCGGCGGACAGGGTGCCGAAGGTGGCGTTCATGTTCCTGACAAAAGGGCCACTCCCATTGGCTCCGCTATGGGAAAAATTCTTCAAAGGACAAGATGGGTTGTTCTCGATCTACGTACACTCCGACCCTTCCTACAACGAAACCGTGCCCGAATCTTCTGTTTTTCATGCCCGAAGAGTCCCTAGTAAGGTTAGTACTTTTTTTTGTATTTTTCTTTATATTTGTTTGATGTTCGAAAATTAAATTATATTTTGTATAACGACATTTCATGGAGACAAACATATAGGTAGGGCTGCCCAATTGAAACCGGGAATTGGGAAATCAAAACCGAAATAAACTGAAACAGATTCAGTTCTAATTTTTAATAACCGGAAAGGCTCTGATTCGGTTTTTGATTTAACTCATCAGTTCCAGTTAACTGGGATTGAGCAGCCCTACATATAGGTGTGACCATTTAAGCTCTCAAAGCTTCTAGCATCTTAATATTAATCTACTCAAGTAATTAAATGATTGACTAATTATATTTGTTTTTATTGATTTAAAATTTATATAATATTCTATTCAAATTCTTCTATGTTTTTTTTCAAATAGAATTCTAGTCAAAAATTGGAATTCAATGTTTCAAAATTTGACCAAAGAAATATCTTGCGTATTATAATTAAAATATTTGAACTAAATTGGTTAAACTGAATCATAACGTATTTCTTTTTGGTTATGCTCACTTTAGAGGTGAGAGTATATGGTGTCATTTTAGAATTCCATTTCTTAATCCCATGATCGAAATGAATTTTTAATGTCGACAAACAACTCTTTCAACCTGATGCTCCATTATCTTGTAATTTCACCTCACATTTTCTCGTCCAAAAAGTAAATAATTGCCCCGATCGAATCTTGTCTTCTACCCAAAATTGGCATAGGGTTGATGATTTAAGCCATCTTTAACTTTCTATTTGTTATTCTCTTTCTTTGCATATTGCTAATGTCGAAAAAAATTCCGACTTGTCCGATTAATTCTTTTTAATCCCAATTAATTCTATAATTTAATTTATTTTTTGATTAACTCTAGACTAATCTCCGACTTCGCCCAAAAAAATTTCAATTAATCATTTAATCTGATTTATTTTTTGATCCATTCTTGTCATTGTTTCGTTACACAGGAAGTGGGATGGGGACAGGTGAACATGATCGAGGCGGAGCGGCGCCTGCTGGCCAACGCCCTCCTCGACCCGGCCAACCACCGCTTCGTCCTCCTCTCCGAGTCGTGCATCCCCATATTCAACCTCTCCGCCATCCGCTCCCACCTCCTGGGCTCGGCCCAAACCTTCGTCGAGTCCTTCGACCAGCCCGGCCCGGTGGGCCGCGGCCGCTACAGCCCCCGCATGCGGCCCACCGTCACGATCCAGCAGTGGCGCAAGGGCTCCCAGTGGTTCCAGGTCGACCGGGCCCTGGCCCTCGACGTCGTCTCGGACCGGGCCTACTTCCCGGTCTTCGCCCGGTTCTGCACCGGTCGGTGCTACTCGGACGAGCACTACCTCGCCACGCTCGTCGGGATCAGGGCCGGGCCGAGGAACGCGAACCGGACCCTGACGTGGGTCGACTGGTCCCGGGGCGGGCCCCACCCGAGGTGCTTCAGGAGGGAGCACGTGACCCACGGGTTCTTGAAGTGGCTGAGGGGCGGGTCGAGGTGCGAGTACAATGGTGCTCGGAGTGACGTTTGTTACTTGTTTGCGAGGAAGTTTGGGACTCACGCGCTCGATCGGTTGTTGAGGTTCGCGCCCAAGATCATGCATTTTGATCCGTAGTGGTTTTGAGGTTGTTTTCGTTTTGTTTTTTTTCTTTAGGTTGTTTGAGATTGATTGAGTGTAAAAATTTGGGGGAATTTAGGTGTTTTTGCTCGTTCTAGAAGTAAAAGTGAAGATAAAATTAAGCCTGAGCAGAGTTTTTTTCACATTACATACAAATATTTTTTTTAGGATTATATAATAAGTCTAACATAATTATAATATAATTCAAAAATGAGTTTTAATGATGTATTTTGTAATTTAAATGAAAAAATATGAGCATCATCAAGTTCTTTACAAGTTTGGACAATTACATCTTCAATCACTTCTAATCTTTCTTGTTCAGGATTCTTTACCATCATTACTCATATTATATAATGCTCATCTTAGCTAAATGAGAGCAACCCTAAGTCCCTAACAAGCTTTTTTCTTCTTTTTTTATCAACAATATTTTGGTCATTCCTTCCCAATCTTAATCTACTTGCATTTACTAAGATTTAAATTCAATACCTCACATGTATCAATCGAGCTCTAACTAGCTTATTGCAGTTAATGTTCTTGTAATTTTAATGCGGGGAAAAGGGAAAAGGCCAAAATTGATAATTTGCATTTAGTTTATGACAGAGTAAAATAAGCTTGACTTCTATGCGTTAAAACAGGTGTACACCTAAATTAACAATACGTAAGTACTCAAAGCTCTGGTATCTTGCAACATAACTAAATCACTGTCACTGACTACAAGTTTCTAAGTCTCGTGAACTTTGAAATGTTTTCAGAGACTAATTGGCAATTGCAATTGGTCCTACATAAATAATCATTGACCATCTCCTCCCTCTAATCCTTGGATGAAAATATTTTTTTTAACTAATATCAAAAACACTAACTAATGAGCAAAAACTTCAAGTGAGGAAGGGGAAATTAGTTTTGATTCTTGTAACTCACTGTCACTGGCCTTGTTGTTTCTATGGCTCTATTTAATAGGTCTTCTTTCTAACCACTTGCCTTCTCACGTCTTTCTTTGCGGTGGCTGTGAAGCCGGGCGCCGGAATATCCATGGTGCTTTGGTACAGGTCCTTCAATCTTCAGAGTCAAGAACGGGATTGAAAAGATTAGATTATCATTTAGTCTTTATGGTTTTTGAACCAAAGAAACAGCGTTATTGTGTAAAGGTAGATTTCGATTACCTTGGCATACAGATGAAAAGGGCGATTACGGATACTCCAACTATGAGAGGGAATACTGGTGCGGGAGTTAAATCCTGCAAGGCAAGGAACAAAAAGGGTATGAGAACAAACACCAAAAATCCATCAGTGTTGCTTGTATTGCAGTAGGGGTGCTGCTTAAAACTTAACCAATAACCATTGTCTTTTTTAGCCAATGAAAAAAAATTGAGATTCACACAATAAAAATCAAACCTAACGGGCCCAAAATTGAAAACCCAATTGTTTCGTTTCAACCAGTGTACTTTGGAAACCACCCAGCAAACCAATAAAATTAAATTTAACGGGGCCAGTGCCGGTTCTAATTTTTGCCAAACCATTTTGGTCTGGAAAATCCGGGTTGGGGCCTATGAGCAAGGCCTATTTATCTAGAAAGAAAAAGAGAAAATTGCAAAAAGGTTGCCCTATTATATGAATTTTTGCAAAAAGGTGCTATGTTGTTTGCTCTCTTTTTTTTTGCAAAATGTGTGTATTTTTATAAAAATGACAAAATTGCTCCTGAAATTGAGGATTAAGACTTCCATAACATAACTTTAAAAGGTAATTTTAACTTAAAAATAGTAAGACTAAAAAATAAAATTTCAAAATTTGATCATAAAATTTTTAGCTAAAAGATAAAAACAAACTTTTAAAATATTTATTTTAAAAATAAAAATAATGTTTAGTTTCAGAGGTAATTTCGTCATTTTTATAAAAATATACACATTTTGCAAAAAAAAATGCAAACACAGCACCCTTTTGCAAAAGTTTCATGTTATAGGGCACTTTTTTGCAATTTTCCCAAAGAAAAATAATCCTTTGGGACAAGACTAGGAACTGTATGATTATCGTACATACAGCGGAAGAGACCATGACCGTAAAATGAAACGAACCTGTTTATGATGATTCTCTTCAAGCGTGTATCTGATGGGGCCGACATGAACTTGGCTATTTCTCTCGAAGTCAACTTCAATAACATCAGAATCAAATTTGTGGGTGCTTGACGGGAAACCGCACTGGAGCTGCAGAAGGTGCTTACCCTTCGGCAGGTCCTTCACCTGGAAAAAGTTGGAGAGAGGGAGAGGGAAGACTGACTCTATCTTCGATGGATCAGCGGCCGACTTTATTTCTACCCGAATATGTGAATGTAGGTCACCCATTCTCTTCCCTTCAACATGTCCGCTTAATATGGTCATTTCTGGCTCTTCGAAAACCAAAAAATCCAACCCCGTGATGTCGTTAGATCCAACCTACAAAACCAGCCATCATGCAGTAGTCAGTTTTCACATACGGGGAATTATTATAATACATAACCTAACAGATGTCATTACCAAATAGAACTTACCTTGACAGTAACAGATTCCGGTGAAGCGCGCTCAATTCTAGAGCTACTCAGGCCATCCTTTTTCACTACTTTGATTGCATACGTCGTGTCGGGAACAAGTCCTCTCAGACGATAATTTCCAGATGAATCAGTAACTGTTTCCTCATAGTAACCTTTCGATTCTGATCGAGCTTCAACAGATGCGCCTTCTTTTGGCTGGCCAGACAACAAAGTCACTGTACCTATGGCACTGCATAACAAAAACTACTTTTAGATTTGGGAAGAAATGTGCGTGACCCCATGTGAGTAGACTAGATAAAATATTGTCCGCTAAATGGCTTTTGCAAGCAGAATAGAGATAGTTAACCTGTAAGCAACACGTGTGGCCTGGAAAACGACTTCTCTAGACTCTCCCGAACCAAGCTCTATCGCCTGGGCTGGAGGTGAGAAAGCATACTCCTAGGGTAACAAAAAGAAAAATATTTCATTGATTTAGGATCAGTAAATACAATAAAAGGTATGGTTTGATTTCAAAGTTCAAACCATTTTTCACTAGATGCGGATTAAAGAAAACAGTACTGAATGTAAGCTGTTATAAATGGCAGTGTTGTATTGACTGCAAGATGGTATATATAAATGAACTAAGCCGAATGTGAAATATTTTCCCTATAAACAATCCCGAGTACCTGACATCAACACTTCCACTTATGTTTTTACATTGGCAGAACCAAAACTGCACCTAAAATAACTAAAATTCTGAATTCTAATAGCATAACTGATTAAAAATAGAATTAGAATTTAAATTTATGAAGGAGAGTGGAGAAGGAAAAGAAACCACACATGAAATAATAATAAAATGTAGTTCTAATAGAGTACCTTCAGTAAAGGGCGCAGATAGAAACTCCCAGGGAATAAGTTATCGAAGAAAAAGGGCCCGCCAGCGCCTGAAACTGAATTGTTTCTGTAGCCATCATCACCACTCAATGATAATAGCACGGATGGGATAGGTACTTTAGCGTCATCCTTAGAATGTACATTCACAGAAATTTGACTAAGCTTTTGACAAGAAAAGGAATGAGATCCAATTCGTTTGAGATGATAGCCAGACTGCAGATAATGAAAGAGAAATCATTCAGTGGAATAAAGATATGATCTTGAAAACAGACGCTATACCACAACCCGTCTAATCAAGCATCACAATGAACAATCAGCCTGATGGTGATAGATAAGAAGGCGGAAAATGGTCTGATACTTGAAGGAAAAGCAAAAATATTTTTCATGATAAAAAGTTACAAACCTTTGAAGCTTCAACACTGTATTCTATATCGTCAAACAGAGGTCCTGCTGTGAAGGAACCATCTGTGTCAGTGGCAAGTTCAAAAGCTGATTCACCTTTCTTAAGCTGAGCGATGCTGCTATCTGCTGTGGCAATGATCCTAATATTAACACCAGCAATAGGAGGAGAAACTGATCCTTCAATGTACAGCCCCAGACGACCCGAAATTGCAGGAATAGGAGCTTGACAACCATCAGTTGTCACTGACACCTAACAAATTTAAATTTTAAAATATTAAACTCGGAAGCTAAATAGAAGATCATCTGTAACAGGAAGATTTCAATAGTTGGAATGGATTGCTTGATAATGCCTACATGACGTTGTCTAGGGTAGAACAAGAGCTGCTTTTCCCCCGGTTTCCTGCAAAACATCAGAAATCAAGTTAAGGGTATAAATGATGCAGAAATAGAATGATATAAAAACAACTTTAGCTACTATGGGTGAACTAAGATAGTTCCCTATCAAAATAACGTATACCAAACACACTACAGTTATAAAAAGAAAGATGAGTTTTGTGCAACAGAAAACCACTAAAATGTTATAAAATGCATTCTATAACCCACCAACACAAATATGTACACATATTTAATATATGCATAGAAGTTTCCTGGAGTTCTAATCTAACTAATACTTAAATGACCACTTAAACAGGAACACATGTGCTAATACCTTCATGTTCATATACTGAACTTTCATTTTGGATGTGCGTACATAAAAACTAGAAAGGATTTCATATCAATGAGACAACAGGGAGAGGATGGAGATAAGGATCATGATTAAGAAAAATTAGCCCGTGCAGACATACCTGAGGTCCCGCGGAACAAATGTAAGCTTATCTCCGAGATTAGCCCATGCAGAATACTCATATACGGCAGTGGATGTTTCATCATTTGCATTGGATCTAAGCTTGGCTTTGGTACCATCAATAACATTGCCCTCACTATCCAGAATATCCACAGTAATATCATCAGGTAACTCATGTGCACCATTAAGCGAGCTCGGGTTTATATTGATTTGACCCTCCAAGAGATACTTTTCTCCTTTGAGATAAATAGGCTACAAAAATATTTCGGTAAACAAAATTAGAAATAAAAGATAAAAAGTTGTTTGTTGTTAACATACGAGAAAAAACAGACATTTATATACTATAGGCACTCTACCAGTAGGTTTGATGTATCAATTTTCAACGATGAGCTCCCAAACAAAATGCAGGTATTGGCAAAGTGAACTTCGTGCACTCCGGGAGATTCTACACATGTACGCTGAGATCCTTTCTGTGGTTCATCAAGAAATGAAGCGGTTAACGTAATAAGTAAAAATGCCAGGACTTAAATGTGTCCGAGGGGAGTTTCAATTATAAGAGGTACCTTAATTTTCAAATTAATGGATGAACCATCTGGTTGAGTAATGTAAGCATCAGCGTCGTGGGTGGAGATAAAATTTACCCAGTAACCTTTCTGTACAAACATAATGTCTTTTACGTCCTCAGCACCAATGTCAACATCAATGAAGCTCTGCTCCCAGCACCAACTGTCTTTCCTTGACGCGCCTTCCTGTTCATTGTGCCCAACCTAAGATAACAACAATCATTAATTAACACAGAATGTGTGGAATCAGTAGAATGTATAAAATGGAAATAATTTAATTCTACACAAACTTTTCATAATTCATTTTTCAATACAGTTTACGTACCTCAAGCCTATATTTTCCAGGAATGACGTCTTTGAAAATAAATTCATTACTTTCATCAGTCAAACTGACTATTGTTTTCTCTTTCTTACTTTTGTCAGCCAATCTTGAAAGGATAACAGAAATGGAAGGACCACACTTCTCCTTGCAGGCTACGGAACCAAGTATATTGACTAAAGCCTTAATGATGAAAAAAAAATCAATATCAGAAAGCAGATTCACAAAGACAGCAATTTGTTACAAGCGAAAGGTATTGTACACACCCCTGCTAATTTTCATGACTACAAAAGATACGAAAAGTAAGAAATGGAATTTTTATCAGCAATAATCAATGAGCAATACCGCCGGCATGGGGATTGGAACCAGCAGCCTCATGTTTATCACATGAAAAGTAAGAAATGAAAATATAATAGAGCATTATTTATGGATTAAAATAGAACTCATTGAAAATTATAACTTCGCCAACCAAAGTAATGATCTTGCAAGGTTGACAACTCAAAATACCAGAAACAGACTAAACTCTTTGTGAAAAACGAGATTCAATGAAATTTAAATAAGAAAGCCAAACCCTAAAATTATAGAAAGTGGGAAATCTTACCTGTGAAAATTCCACATTCAGTATTGGACTTTTGACCACAACATCAAGGTAAGGTGGTAAGAAAAGAAGCCCGGGAGAACTTTCAGGAGCAGCTGCCAACGCAGATAAGCGATATTCACCTTGTGGAACCTGGACAAGTGTATATAACACTGTGTTATGGTTTTCAAAAGATCACAACAAACATAGAACTTATAAATAGCCAAACACTTAACCTAGCAAACAGTCTAAAAATAGAACTGCCAAAAGGAATTTCAGAACCTCACTTTCTACTTTCATTATTTTAGCATAAAAACTAAGATTAGCTTCATTATCCTGCAAGAAGTTTAGGAGCAACAAATCTTTGTACTGCAGGCTAGGATACCTCAAAGCAGAATTTTCCATTTCCATCTGTTGCTTTTACTTGAGGTTTGACATTCTCCGGTCCATGAGTCAAGGCTACCTAAAGTTCAAACTAGTCAAAATGAGATAAAACAACAACACGTGATAAAAGTCTCTAGAATAAAATAATTCATATTACCTTTGCCTTCTGACCAGCATTAACCATCTTAAGTACACCACAAATATCATAGGAAACTGCTCTGATATCTGCAATTGAAGCCATGTTTGGCAGAACCTGAAAAAATCACAGGTGGAAAAGAGAAGGGGGATTGCTCATTAAAGTGCAACAGATAATTCATCCAGAAGACAAGTTGATGTTAAAGAATGAGCAGTTTCTTCATATACAATACACTTTACCATATACTCCTTCAATTTGTCAAATTTATAATGATCCTTGATGGCCTCGACTGTATAGCGATTGGAAGTAACCTAAAATCATTCAATAATGTAGCAAATTAAAACATAGGACTATATCATTTGAGTGTAACTACGCGTATCTAGTATCATTCACTTGGTTGCTAACGAGCAGTATTTATTTCTACCTGATCAAGTTTGTAATATCCTTGTTTGTCAGTGACAGACCTTACATGACCATCAACTACAACTTTAACACCCTCCACGCCCATGTCATTTCCATCAAGTACGCGACCTCCAACAGAAAATCCAGTGACCTATATCATTCGGGAGAACAGCCAAAGCTGGATAAAGTCATACAAGCATGAAGCCAAGCACTGTTTTAAGATGGCCGAGATATCTTACTTGAAATTTATCCGGGACAGTTACGTGTTGATGCTCAACAGATATTGACACCGAAGAAGGTGAAACATCAAATACTGTATTCTCACCCTTGTAATAGGGTATGAGCTTGTAATTTCCTGTCAATTATTGAATTAAATATAGCACTTGATCTTAAGGAAATACAAGAGCTGAGACATGCTTCCTTGTGCATATGAAAATTGCAAAATCTTGAAAACTGACTTCAAACTCCATTCACATATTGAGGTGAGCAATATGAAATAACAGGCTTAGAAGGAAAAAATATGCTTAAAACAGAAGGATATTCAAAGGCCAAATTTCTAAACCAGAACTGTCAGTCATAATGCACTTTCTTGCGCTTAATGTTTTATACATGGCACGGAACTATAAAAAGGCCAGTATTGAACAATGCTAAGTTAGTAGAAAAAATAGTCACACAAGTTTCCAGAACTTCATATACTCATGCAAGAAAAATTACATATTAATACAACCGAGCCGTGCTGCATGCTTACATACCTAAGCTTCTTTTAGAATTAGAATTAGATGGTCATCTTCCAAAAAATAATTATGGGTAAACAGCCACAAAACACCACACATGCACAACGATGAAGAAATCAGCAAAAGACCAAACAATCAGGACAAATAATTACCACAAGGCAATGAGCTAAATCTGAACATTCCATTAGCATCAGAGACAGCATGGCAGAGAGCTTTTCTTTCTCCCGGGGCATTACCAGGACCCTGGGGGCAGTCTACCTCTATGATATCATCTGAATACAAATAAACTTGAACTCCCAAAATTGGATTGCCCTGACAAATAGAATAGAGATTTTCAATGTGTATGAAGGAGAATGTTGTAAGGAACAGAAAATGTATGGTTTCATTGCTGTCGTGGACAACACGCTAGATGTTTCACTAAATATAATAGCCATGTATGAACATAAAAACTTATACTTCAAGGGATTGAAAAAGATATTGAACAAATAAGCACTATATGTAGCTGACTAAAATATAAGCAAAGGTTAAAAACGAGCAATCCGATCGAATGGTCTGGTGGCTGACACTAAAATTAGTATGGGACACCGGACACAAGAATTAAAACATCATAGTTTGGTGGTCCAGAATGCATAAATTATAAAGATGTTATACTAGTTGCTTTTCTGTGTACTATTTTCGTTGAATATATTTACCTGAGCCACAACAAACCCACTCATATCATATCCAGGAACAGTGAAAATGTCATTAACCACGCCATTTCCAAAACCTAGTTCCACCTGAGAGAAGAATATTTCCATGACTGGCATCTCAAATGTAAATGCTTGTTGAGATATGCATAGAGCATAATTGTGTGTCCAAATAGAGACCATAAACAGAATGGAGAAAGCAGAAGAAAGTGAAGAAAGAAGCTTCCAACCTCTGTAGAGCCTTTAATTTCAACTTTCATATCAGGGTGTGAAGCATGCAATTTGTAACTTCCTGCAACCACAGAAGGATATGTTAAGACTTAAGAGAGCAATACTATAATCTCCAATAGACAGAGGACCAAGAGATATCTGCATCAACAGTTACAAGTGTATTATCAAATGGAGATCTGATGACTAACTGAGTTGGGATCAGACCATAAACATCTGCACTATCGATATACATAGTTGGAGAAAAACATTTTCAGGCTTAAATATTGGCCAAAAAAGCTTAACATATGCATAGACCAGACCATATGTTGGTTACCTGTTATAGTGTGGTGAAATAAAAATAAATATATATATACCTGGAATGATATTCGTGAACACATAACTCCCCTCTGATGAAGTTAATGCGGAAGACACAAGATCACCCCCGGGAGAAAGAAGTTCAACATTTACATTTGAAGGACCTCCTTTTCTATTTGAACAGCTCTCCCCACCAACTGCCCCAACAACTCGTCCAGATAAGGTGAACCTACAATGCATGAAAATGATCATGGTAAGTAAAAATATGGAGAGAGCCTACACAGCGAATGAAATCAAACTAAGAGCATAATAACAGCTAGGAACCAACCCTGTAAATCTGAAATTAATATCCTCATTATTGTTGCAACCATTGTCATCAACAGTCACTGGAACCTACATCAGACAATAACTATGTCACTCAGCAGATCCAGGGGCCAATTAACTGAATGAACAAATCAATCAAGAGCGAATGAGATATCCAAAAGGTACACCAAACAAGGAGAAAACGTAAACCTTATTTGGGTTCCATGACCATCCCTCCGGTCCTTGTATTTGAATTACAAAAGAGCCCTGCACATGTACATTATTATCAGTGATGTAAATGGCGGCCGTCATGGCCGCCATGGCGGCGCTATGACCCTGAAAATCACATTGGCTCCACACCATGGCGTCGTGGCGCTTTGGCCGTTTTGAGCCGGTTTCATATTGATTTTAGCTGATTTTGGACCAGTTTGGGCCGGTTCTGTCCAAATTTATTTATTTTTTTCTATAAAAAAAGTTGAAAATATTATAACTCGTAGCATAATATGTATTTTTTATTGCATATGTAAATTATTTTATATTAAAAAAAATTAAAAACACAAAAATGGAATTCCGCCATGGCCCCGAAGGCCTCCTGTCCGCCATCATAGCGCCGTGCGACATCTACAACCTTGATTATTATTATTATGAGGGAGGAATTGAACAACATAAACCCATCAATTATTGAAATGAGAAAAAACTAAAAAACATAAATGATAAACCTAACGTTGGAATCACACCCTGAAACTGCTTACAACTATGACAAGTAATCTATTGATAAAATCCAAACACCCATGAATATAGATTCACAAATAAACTTGAGCATGAAATTTCAGAAATGGTACCTTGTCATATACTGGCATGAAGTAGTAACCATTGGGAGCACATTGAGTTTTGTCCTTTACCAATCCATCTACTGTGCGAAGCTCAACCTACACATTTTCACAAATGTTGCCTTACTGAGTTGGTATAAGTTTCAATAAACATGCCAATTGTTGTGTGAAAATGAATTTACAATATGATATAAATTAGTTGTTTCACTAATTCCAGAAACTACTATTCCAACTAAAACAAAGTCAAATGAGTGAATCTGATCATACTGTGATATGAGAATAATCCAATTTCCCATCTGATGGCTTCCGTGACTTGATCAGTGACGAACTCGCCTACAAAACAGCATTTCAGCCCTCAGTACTTCGCATCACAATACTAAAACAACAATACAAACAAACAAACAAACCCAACAATTCCAAAAAATATCAGATCCAGCAACTGTAGATGTTAGTTTATGGATTGAATCCAAAAATCGGCCAATAGACTTCCAGTTCAACACAAGTTCATCTCAACTGATGAAGTAATTCCAAATGATAATTTCTTCCTATTTCCAGTACTTTCTCAGCATCCAAACGGACCAGTAAGAAAAACACACAGTAAACAATAAGTAGAAGAAGAAGATTGGAAGCTTCACCTCGACGAAACCGCCACATCCATGGATCGAATCAGCTGAAGCAACTGAGATTGAACAAGCTACGATGGAGAGGCACAACAAAGCGTCTCGAATCGACATGGTGCGGCTGTTCGACGGAGAATCGGTTCGCCGATAACCGGATCTGATTCTTCATGAGGTTTATTTATACTGTGGACGGTAGACCCAATACTCCTCCCCAGGGAACTCACGAAACGACGTCGCATTATTTCTTGTGTATTTCTTTCATTTTCTTTTTCTATTAAAATGAAGGTTTATCAGCCAAATATCTTGTTTTTGTTTTAATTTAGTCCTTGGACTTTGTTAGAATATAACTTGATTAACAGAATTTAGGCAGTTTTTGTGAGTGAGCTCAGAGAAGATGTACAATTCTAGGATTATAATTCAAGTTTATGATTAGGTTGAAATATGAAATCCAATTGTAATTCAAAGTTTAAAATTAAAAAATTAATGTATAATTATTTTGATTAGATGAACAAAATTAATCTATTGTACTAGCTTGAGCATGGTCTAATGGTTAGTACTGCTCACTCTCTGGCTTCAGATCAGGGTTCAAGGCTCAGCACGGTATTTGAATGGAGTAGATTTAAGGGTAGTTATGGAAAGTGGTTAATATTAAAAAAATTAATCGTATAAAAAATCGATTGTATTATAAGCGTTTTATAGGACATATTCGCATTCCTTCACGCTCAATGAAATTTAATTATACGATTGATTCTAGGGATAATGTCACCTGACTACCCCCAAATTTGACGATTTTTCACCTGACTACCCCTAAAAAAAATTTTGGCATTGTGGGTACCCTAAATT
>JAYMTP010003696.1:0-16442 GCA_036897365.1 Geranium brycei | reverse complement strand
CATTTGCAGTCCCTCCCTCCCTGCATTGCATAAGATAAGATGTGAAAAAGAGAGTTAAGTTGGAACTAACCATGATTGTGCTGATGATTTCATTTCCTAAAAGCAACAAAACAACCCTAAACCCTAAATCTTGAAGAGAGCAAAATGACTAACTACAACCAAAGCAATACCAAAGTCAAGGGGTAGAGAAGACGATGAAGCAATAATAACATACAAGAATTGGAAACAATACCTCAATATCGCTCTAGTAATTGAGACTTGGGACCTCACAAATTAATTTACATGATTGAACGCGATTGAGTTCTGGTTTGATTTCACCGGATTACTGTTTCTCATGTTGTTTTTAAATTGTACTCGTATTAACCAATATTTTTACCTATTGACACAGAGAAAATTGTATTTTAATATTAAAAATACACATTGTTACCTCTAACTATAACGAAATCACAATTATATACCAT
This sequence comes from Geranium brycei, assembly GCA_036897365.1. Lineage (NCBI taxonomy): Eukaryota > Viridiplantae > Streptophyta > Magnoliopsida > Geraniales > Geraniaceae > Geranium > Geranium brycei. The sequence continues at coordinate 15,981 of JAYMTP010003696.1, read as the reverse complement.
AATTAATAAATTCTCTTTTTTAGTACCTTGAAAATTTTTTTATGACAACCCACCTCTAAAATGTCTAAAATACCTAAACTACCCCTGGTTCAAGAAACAATTATTGAACCGATTCAATTTGGTTTATCTCTGATTCAATTTGATTTATATTTACGATACAATTACAGTTATATCCCCAAGTCTAAAATTAAATTCAAGGACATAATAGTCACTCTGGGGGTATTTTAGTTTCTTAAAACAGGGGTATTTTAATCATTTTAGCGTAGATTGTCACAAAAAAATTGTCAAGGTACTAAAAAAGAGAGTTCATTAGTTAGGGTATGAAACTGTCATTTCACTATAGTTAAGTGTAACAAAGTGTCACTATCCCTATTATGAATTAGTATTGTATATCACGCGAGAGAGATGGACGATTAAGTTGCCACTGTGTATACCAAATTTGACCAATTCCAAATTATTCAAATGCCCGATAATTTTTTTCTGTAGACAACTCAAATTTTCATTAATAGATCGGGGACCAACCTAAAATACTATGGGCTAAACTCATGATATTTTGTGAGGTTCAACGAGTTTAGTCCAATTTCAGATGTAAAATGTGTACCACTAGGCGGTGCACATCACAATATTAGACTATTATTGAACTTTTAAAGGATAAATCCACTTTACGACTATCAAGCATATTTGATTTGTAATTTATAATAGTTTACTAAAATTTGTGAAAATTTATCACTATCAGCAATCTTTTAAGATGCAAATTTAATTTGCCTTTGTATACTTGGTTTTAGTTTTTGAAATGTAAATGTTAATATTTTATAAGTATAAATATAAATCAAGGTGCACATTCATTTTTATTTTGGTAAATGAACTATTATTAGAGAAATAATTAGTACCACATTTAATGAGCTTCCTCAAGCTTTCTATTTGTTAAACATTTGAATTGTGCTTGTTATAATAGAAATCAAGCCGACTATGAGTGAAAAGTTTGGCTCATTTCATAACGATTCAAGCTCGAGCCAACCTATCAAGGTTCAGTAGACTTGCACGCAAATTTAATTTTCTTTTCTTATATCCTTTTCATAAAAAACGAGAACATAAAGATGAAGAGTCAAATAGGATCATCGCGACTTTATCACAAACAAATCAAAAATTATATTCAACCACCTGCCAAAGTAAATTCTTCATATTTCATGGTATATTTTTAAGTCAAACTAATACAAGTCTAATCCTAGACATGATCTCATAATTATAGATCATATAAAAGAATATCATCAGATAGCTAGTTCCAATTTTTATGATTTAAATTATTGTTGATAAAAAAATATGCCCACAATAGAAGTATGGTAAAAATAAAGAAATCAGTATTGGTTTGCAACCAAAATCAAGCACCTATTTGTTCGAGTGCTTGAATTTGTAATATATTCCAGTCACATGTAAAGATTATTAGCCGTAATATAATAAAAAATGATTGCAGCACTATAATATATGGATACAATAATAACTTAAGATGAGCTGAAGTTATGAGCACACTGATGCAACAGACCTTGCTGTTGCTACTCAGAAATCCCTGTAACAAGCCAAGCCAGGCACATCACATTACTCCACTCCTTTCTCCTTCACTAGGAGGAAGCTACAACTACAAAGAACACTGAAAATGTCAGCACTAAGACTCAATACATAACAAGAAAGACACACAATCTTGTAACATTTTATCATGTATCAGGGTGATAGATTATACAGATGTATGGAATAATTCAAATCCAGACTCCTAAATCTTACCGCCTTTTCTGCAGACTGCAGGGAAGCAAAGCAAATTTTATTTCTCAACACGACACGACATTACATGATTGCAGCTCCAACATTTGGCAGATGTTCATTATAGATTGAGGAACACAAACTCTTCAATGGCAGAAACATCCCCAATTTTCTTGAGACTCTCCTTGTTTGGTTCTTCATCGACCCCAATGGCCATGATGGCTTGTTTCCTCTTAACAGTTCGTCCCACGCTCATAAAGCTCACATTCACATTGTTGTTGCCAAGTATGTTCCCTACCTCTCCGATCATGCCAGGCTGGTCTATTTGTCGGCACAGGATCAGGTTTCCTTCCAGGCTCACGTCCACTGGAAATGATCCCACCAGAGTCAGGTGAGGTTTTTCGTATTTGACCCTCCCCTCGATGCTTACCTCTCCATTGTTGGAAACAGCGCTTGCAAACTTGCAGTCCACGTCTGCTATCGTGACTTGGATTGATTGGATTGGTTGCTCGGGGGAGGCATCAACAGCTACGCGTTCTTTGCTGATGCGGAGGCCCTTCTGCTTGGCAATGTAGTCTGCATTGACCAGGTTGATGTGTGAGTCGGAAATAGGCTCAATGATGCCTTTTGTGATCATGGCTCGGAGAAGCCTTGTGTCCAAGTCATCTGTGTCTCTAGCTGACCTGTAAACCACCTTCACAGATTTGACCCCCTTCCCTCCAGAAACCAACTGTACTGCTAACCTGCCCAGCTTCTCAGCTAGCACAACATAAGGAGCCAACTCTGACATGACCTAACAACACGAGCCGTAGCACACACATAAGCTCTCAGAATGAAGATGCATTCCTATTGTGGGAGTGAATGATTCGTGGGTTGGATCTTTTACCTCAGGAGCGACCATGGGAGCATTTACAGCAGTTGCAGAAAGTTCCCCTTGTAAAGCCCCGACAACGGCTTCTGCTATCTCAATGGCCACTCCTTCCTGCAATTCATGGATCAGACAGTCAAGAAAAAGAACAGACTGAGAACAAAATATATGAATCTTGCAGATGCAACGAGAAAGAAAATTCGACCTGTGCTTCCTTTGTGCTAGCTCCAAGATGAGGCGTGGCAGTGACATTCTCATGCTGCACCAATTTGCTGTCCTCTGATGGTGGCTCCTGAGTGAAGACATCAAGAGCTGCCTGTTTCACGACATCAAAAGAGAGGCATCATATTGAACATGAGCTAACACGGAGGACATGAAACCAAGAAACCTTGATATGTGTATACCTGGGCAACAATTCCACTGTCCAAGGCCTTGACTAGAGCACCTTCGTCAATAACTCCACCCCTGGCAACGTTGATGAGGCGCACACCCTTCTTCATCTTTGAGAAAGTTTCATCATTGAAAACCTTGTTGGTACTGGGAGTGAGAGGCATGTGCAGAGAGATGAAATCTGCTGTAGAGATGGCCTGATCAAAGGAGACCAAGCCTACTCCCACTGCCCGAGCCCTGTCAGCCGGAGTATATGGATCGTGTGCAATGACATGCATCCCCAATCCTTTGGCACGCCTCGCCACTTCAGAACCAACTTTTCCAAATCCCATTACTGCTAATGTTTTTCCAACCAGAGACACCCCAACATACTTGTTCCGCTGCCATTTTCCTAAAAAGTTGTTGCATCCATCAAAAGTAGTAAGAATAATGGAACAAAATACCCAGAGTACAGTACTCATTAACTTGAAGAAAAACAGTCATAAAATTCATTGATCTTTAAGTTGATGATGATGAGCATTTAATCCTAAAATCTCAGCTGATTCAAAATGGAGGTGGTTTCTGTAGTTTAAATCATAAGGAAAAAAACAACAATATATGAAAAGCAGAATACTATGTTTCTCTATTAATAGTGTAGTTGAGGCAGAGTACTAAAATCATGGCTTTTTTCCCATTTACTTTAAAATACACTCCTAAACCCAAGATTAATGTAATCTTCAAGACATTGAAAGCTATCTATCTTGTAAATTTAAAGTTGGCACCAATAATATGAAAAATTTACATTAGCTCCAATAATTTGTAATGCCCCAATTCAACAATACTACTAAACACAATCAACTATTAATATAATTTTGTTCCCAAGGGGACATCCCAGCGGTTTGGAGCATCACATTGTTTGTGGTGAGCTCAAAACTTCGATCACATTGAAAGGGTAAGGAGGGTTTGATGGGTAGATATGGTTCAATGTAAATTAAAAATAATAATAATATACATTCTAGTTTTCGTATCAATTATTTTTCTTTGCACTATAAGAAACATGTGTTTTGATGGACCAATCAATTTATTACTCGGATCCAAGATAGTTCACATATCCAACTCCAACCAAGTTGCAAACAAGACAAAGCAAATGTGGAAAAAACATTTGGCAAATTCAATTGGACCACTCAGATTCAAAGATGCAGAAGCAGAAAATCGACCCCGCTAGTTCCTGCATACACTTTAATCATCACTGAAAATTGCTCAAGTTAAGACTCAATTTGGTACCTCATTTTTAGTACGTATTATAATCCACATGGAATGGGAAATTCATATAGAAACAAAAATTGAAGTGGAACCAAATCCTTCAGTACTCAACTCAACCATCCAATTAAAAATGGACTATTGATTAGTACCTGCTTTGATGGAAGCATCGGCTTGGGCAACATTCCTGGCCATGGCGGTGAGGAGAGCGATCCCATGCTCGGCGGCAGCGACGGTGTTGGCGGTGGGTGCGTTGACGACGAGGCAGCCAAACTCGGTGGCCGCTTGCAGATCCACGTTGTCGATGCCGACGCCGGCGCGCCCCACCACCTTGAGCCGCCCCTTGGCGGCCTCGAACACCTCCCGCGTGACCTTGGTCCCGCTCCTCACGATCAGGGCGTCGCACCCGCACATCTTCGAGCACAGACCCTCAGGGCTCAGATCGTACGAGCAATCCACGTTCCCGAAGCTCCGCAGAACCTCAAGCCCAGCCTCTCCGAGCTTCTCCGTCACCAGGATCGTCGCCTCCGGGTCCACCAGCTTCGGGGCGGAGCAACGCCGGCTCCGAAGAACACGGCCAGAATTGGCGCCTAATTTTAGAGATATTTGGGAAGCGTTGGTGGCGGGAAAAGAAACAATAGAGGCTTTCGAAGCTGATTTTCCGGCGGTGGCGGTGGACGGAGGCGGAGGAGAGAGTAAGGCTCTGGTGGAGGAAGAGGCCATGGCCATTTTTGGAGGGTTTGGGGTGCGAAATTGGGTGCCTCTGGTTCTTCTTCTCCTCGTACAAAGGAGCTTTATAAGAGGAAAACAGAAACGATTCGAGCCTCACTCATCTCATAACACTATTTTGGTACCATTTGACAACAAATTAGATTAAATTATTTGAATTATTAATTAGTAGATAGCCGTAATTTCCTGTATTTTGATTATTACCGCCAATAATTTAGTGTTTTCTATTTGTTTATAGTTGGTAATTAAACAAAATTCACCCAGACCAGAGCAGAGCAGAGCTGGATTCACCAACACGTTAAATTGAGCCAAGTCACAATATGTAATCTAACTTCTTCACAGGTAATAAGTTGCATGGAGAGAATCTGCTTTATTGTCTAATCTAGTGCATTCCGAATAAAGAGGACCATGCTATGTGTCAAGCTCCTCTGTTGTCCAAGTCGGGTTAAAAATATTTATGGATTATTCCTTTCACGTGTATGCTAAATTGATATTTAAAAAATTAATGCTAAATTGAGAATATCTACATTAAATACACAACCTCATTTATGTACACATCAGATCGAAATAATAAACACTATGCACCTAAAAATTTTCAACCACCAAACTTTGATAACATATTAAAACCTTATTCATCAATAAAATATAGCTCTTAATTTGAAGCTCCAGCATATTTATCAAATGCTCGTACTGTTCATATATTTTCTTATGTGTGGCTCTAAGGAGACATACTAGCATTTAGAAGGTGCATAAATTCTATATCTTTATGTCACTTTAGCATATAGAAGAAGAAAAAAACACTTTCGGATATGTGAATGCAGCAAAAAATAGTAGAGGTACAATTTGAAGCGTTGAGATGAGCAATTCCTGATATGCCAACACTGAACAAATCACTTTACATGACCAGTATGTGCGATCCTTTCTACATGAAAAAACAAAAACAAAACTTGGATAGCAAGCATGTATCCTTGGGTGACCGATCACATATTATTTCTGGTTCTGGTCCTATCCTTGATTATCTGCAGACCGACGTACCTACCCATCATCATCACAGTGGCCTGAGGATTGGTCCCCGGGGATATTCTGAGCGTTGAGCCATCGACTACCCTGAGCCCGTCAACTCCGATGACCCTGAAATCGTGATCCACCACCCTCCCCACTATGCATCCCCCATGGTAGTGCCACAGCGTGCTCACCGTCCTCCTGCAGAATTCTTCCATCAGCACGTTGTTCGACTGGTCTACCGGCAATGCTGGCCCCACAAACCTGAAATCGCTCCCCCCATACCACTCCTGGAACCTGAAATCCTCCATCGCCCTGCTCCTCAGCACCTCCCCGATGATCCTCGTCCCATTCACACACCTCTGCAGGTCCACCGCGTTGGAGAAGTAGTTGAACCTCACTATCGGATTCACCCTCACATCAGTGGAGGCAAGCCTGAGCGACCCAGCTGAGACTGGGCCCACAATCTTCTCAATCAGGGTCGCCACTGTCAGGTAGATGGGCGATGAAGGTGTCCTGATGAAGACAGAACGTGCAGGCGATGCAAAGGGGATGATGTTGGAGGCTGCCTCGAGGTAAGCCCCGGACTGTGTGATCCCCACAACCTGGATCAGAGAGTGGTCTAGCGGAACAGGAGGCACAATCGAGATGCCATTCCTCGGGTTGTCATACAGAAACTGACCTACATAAGGAATGTGGCGCGCCACCGGGATGCCCCAAGACGATAGGTAAGGCCGAGGGCCAATCCCGCTCAAGAGAAGTAGCTGGGGGCTTCCAATGGCACCAGCAGCCAGAATGACCTCACCATTTTCCCGAACCATGGCATGGTGATAACCACCTGATCTATCCCGATAAACCACGCCTGCAGCAGATTGCCTCGAAGGCGAGCCCGAGCCCATCACTATCCTCTCCACGCTCGCATAGACAGCAACCCGGATGTTAGATGGCTTGGCATAGGCCAACAGATCAGCTGCGCTGTGCCTAACCCCGAAACTGTCAAAGGTGGAGCCGCCAACCTTGGTGCCAACCAGATGGTCGAGATGAAACCCATTGTAAGGAGCAACGCCAGACTCCAATAGCCCATCCCGAAAAGCAGACTGCCAGTTCTTGAGCTCGGGCCTAAAGACAATGGCTTTCTCAACCCACTCGTAGGACTGGTTCACAAGCCCGAGATCCCAGTTCAAACCGGAGGCCTCGTAGAAGTCGGGATCAGCCCTGCTGTAGAATCCGGCATTGATGGCGCTGCTGCCACCAAGAACCCGCCCTCTTGCATTGGGGACGCCTTCTTCAGAGGTGAAGGCCTGAGATGGGGACTCGTAGGAGTCGGTCTCCATGAGAGTGGTCAAGAAACCCTCTTGGCTCATCAAGTTCTGGTTGCCATAACCAACACCTCCTCGTTCCAGAACCAGCACTTGGTATGATTCTGACAGCGTCGCCGCTAGTGGACACCCACTCGTCCCTCCTCCCACTATCACGTAATCGTAGGACTCCGACGATGGAAAATCAGTGGCATTGAACACAAACTTCAGGAAATTTGGGTCTGCGCAAAGTAAGAAATCAAATTAGGGATTTAGAACCCTTTTGGTTTCATAATCGAAAGTTTTCCCCAATATCAACAATCACACTGTAGATCAGTAATATATAGTAAAGAAATTAAATTCTAGCAACTAATCAGAACGAAATCGATTGGGGAAATAAAGGGTTTCGGCGAATGAATATGTGGGAACACAAAGGAACGAGAAAAAAAACCCTGTTTGGCTGCCGAGAAAATCAGGGTATTCGATTGTCCCGTTCAAATCTCAAGCAAAGTTGCACTCCTCCCTCGACCCCAAAAACGAATTTGAAATAAAAGTAATCTGGGGTTCGAGCGGAGAACAGAAAACAGTAACATACACCGTTTGGTTGCCGAGAAAGTGCAGGAAAATGAAGCGAGAAAAAGACTGACCTTGCTGGGGCTGAGACCAAACACGCGGGAGCATCGGAGCGAAGAAGAGCAACGAGAAGGCGAGACTCTGCAGAGAACACCGAATGGGTCCGGCCATTGTTGAAAGAGCTCAAGAATCAAGAAATGGATGTTTCGTGTATTTTCTTGGAGGAGAGAAAATGGTAGTCGAAGAACGAAACGAAGCAGAGAGAGAGAGAAAGGAATGTTCTTATTTTCTGTTGAGAGTAATGGCCGCAGAGTGGTGATCGCCTACGAGCGGGTAGACGATAACACTGAGCTCCTGCTGAAACGTTGAGTAGGTGGGTCCCATATATGAGTACACTTTTTGGCGCGCAATTAAAGCCACTTGGCTGAAACGACAGCGTACTGCTTACTGTAATCAAAGCTTTGATATTTGCAAATTTAAGTCTCACCATACACTATATTAATGATTCACACATTTTTAACATCATACTTTATTAAGTTATATTATTGATAATTTACTTTTTACAATCATTTTTTTTATAGTTTTTGTGCATACGTTTATAAAAAAATATGATTGTAACATTTGCATATAAATTTTAAAAACACATTAACTTGTTTCATTTTCGCGATAGTATTAAATGAGTTTTGAGATCGATTTTCTTATTATAATTTCAATTCTTTAGGATAGAATATTTGCATTTTCAGTAAAACAAATTTATTATTTTCGTTTTCACAAAAGTGTTTAATGAGTTTTGAAATCAGTATAACATTCAATTCAGTAAAACGTTTGATCATTTAAGTAGAACGTTTAGTCATTTCAGTAAAACGTTCAACATATCAGTGGAATAACTTTAACGTATGCACAAAAACTCAACTAATCAAAACAAACACACATTTCGTATCAAAACGGATCATGAATATGAACCCTTCTAAAAATGCAAAATGTTCTACTGAAAACGCAATAGTTCTATTGAAAAGTGTAAATGTTCTACTGAAATTCAAAAGTTCTACTGTTGGTGCAAAAGTTCTACTTCGAGTGAGCGTGCAAAAATACAGAACTGCCCTCACTTAAGTTAATACAACACGCTGCCACGTGTCGTGCATTGTTTTAATCTCGTTAGATGAGCGATTCACAGTGCGTTCGGAAGGTTGGGGGTGGTTTGTATCTGAATGTGATCCTATGTATCTCAGGTTAGAACCAAACCCTTGTGTTATAACATGAGAACTAACTTTGTACATTGAAAATAAGTGAATGTTTAATGAAAATAAGTGATATCCAATGAAAGTGAATGTCCAACGGAAATAAGCGAATAACCGGTAATTCTAATGTTCTCATTACAAATTGGATCTCAACCGATTGCTTCCCTATGTATATCGAGTTCGGGTGGTGGAGGAGCTTAGAATCGAAGGTCAAAGGTTGAGGGATTAAAGAGAGTGTATGGAAGAGAAAAAAGAGATTAGAGGGGAAGTGAGGACAAAGATGGGTTTGACTCGGGAAAAGAGGGGTTTAAAGGCTGACGCGTGTTGATGAATGATAGGCTGAAATTTAAAAAAAAAAATGAAAATCACCTGATCTGGACGGAGTCACGACTCCACAGGTCACGACTCTGTGACATGACTTGTGGTGTTGTGGGATCACATAGCGAAAACCTTCACAAGTTTGTGAACGACTCCAAACCAACGACATGGAGTCGTAGTTAGGTGTCGTTACTTTACCTATTTCAAACCCAAATCTACCATCTTGATGTCCCGCTTCCAACGACTCAGGTTTCACGACTCATGGTCATGACTTACCTGCCGTGACTTGGATCTGGTGTGACTTGAGCTATCTGCCTTCTTGTGTAGTACCCAACGACTCTAGACCCATGACTGTGTCGTGGGTTTTTCATTCTCACCCGAGAGATTCTGCTCCTTTGTCCTGTTTCTAACGACACCAACCAACGACTGAGGTGTTGTGACTCTACTTGATCTTTACAAACTACTTTTGAATGGCAACTCGAGATATTTTTCTCTTCTATCCTTTTCGAACTCAAGTTATTTCGACTCGATCCTGATTTCTATCCCGAACTACTTTTCGCTCTAAAATGCTATGAAATAACTTGTTTCCTGTATTTTTGCTAAATACCCCATGAGATACAAATAGGAGTAAAAACATTAAAACAATCTAAAATTTAGGGTGAAATCAGGTTTAAATGTGTGAATTTGGCTCGGAAGGAGGTGTAAAATCCTCCGGCATCAATGTTGACCAAAGTAGGAATTTGTGTTATAATTTCAAATTATGTAACATAAAGAGTAAATGGACCATACCATAATCACGAGGAACAATTTGTGTGCAAACTACAAGTACAACAAATAGACACAAAAAGAAATGATAAGGAGCACCAATGTCACGAGACAAGATACCATCACATTTACAAATTATATTAAAATGAAGTAACTCAAAATTTCTGTTTTGAGTGTAATATTTATTGGTTTCAAAAACATTTTTTTAGACTGGATGCTTTAACTTAGTTTTATACTATTTTATTTGAAGATGGAAAAAATATCCAAACCTGACGGGTAACCCATAGACCCAACTTTATTGGACGGCGGGTCAACAATTTGGAGTAACGGAGCGGGTAATGGGGCAAACAAGCGAGTATCCAATCGGTTCGGGGTGACCAGTACTCGCCCCGGTGTATGTTGGAAAAATAACAATGTAATATTTATATTTAAAAGAAAACAATATCAACTAATTAATTCTAATTAGGTTTCTCAAAAACAAATTACACACTAGTTAGAAATTCCGGTCTTTTGTTTCTCTATATATACTTCTCTGTTAGGTTTGATTTTCCGCACATAGACGGTTGACTGATCTCTCATAATTGGTTTTGGTTTCATAGTGAGAAAACATCATGCACTTGGATTTGAAGACTTCAAACATGATGTAAGATTAATATAGCTCGCTATTTGTATGTAAAATTAATTGAGTGATAATCATATAATGTAAAACGAGTTGTAAGAGAAATGTGAAATAACCCATGTGATAGAAATAATGAGAGATTTATTATTGATTGTGTTTGTGTTATACAATAGGTCTATATTTATAGAATCTAATATAGAGAGAAAATGTTAATGCTATATTTATAGAATCTAATATATTTATATATTCAAATTTATTTTTTGATTATTTACTTTTCGCTATGAACCTTGAGGTTAAGGCTTTACCAAGTTAGGAAGAGAAGTTCAAGGAGGAGGTAGTAGAAGCAGCTAAGTTTCAGACGTAGTAACAATTATAAGTCCTTACAAACACTACCTAAAATGTGGCATGTCCGTCGGGGAAAAGTGTGAGTGCATCACTCGACGCCTCCCGACCTTGTGCAACTTTCTGCTCAGAATTAAAGAAAAAGAGGTGTTCATGAATAAGATTATTTTAAGCCGCATATTTCAAAAAACTTTTGAACAATTTTTTCTTTTAATTTGTACTTTGCCTTCGCCTTCTTCAATGATTAACAAAGCCATCACTCTTTGCAGTGCAGAAATAAAAAAGGCCAAAAAAATTATTACTTTTTAAATAATTTTGAACAAATTAATATAAAATGAAATGCCCGTTTTATTTATCCCATCTGCGTTTTTTTTACGTTATATAGCACATCGTTTCCTCTAACTAAGGAAAGAAAAAGAAAAGAACCGATCTGTTCCTTGCCATCCAAGGCCCACAAACACGTAGTTGAGCTTGAGCATGTGAAATGGCCCATGGGCCAATAACTTAGCTTATCTCTATCAGTATCAGTCAACAGTAAGTAACTGAGAAACAGAATCAACTGTCACTTACGATAACCTTTGGCTCGACTTGACTGTAGTGGCTGTTTAAGTCTTAACCTCAGTAGTGGTCGATTAAAAAATTGAACTGGCCACTTATGTATATATCGTAAACCCAACATTCAGGGCACTAAACCCAATGTTTAGTGTTTGATTAAAAAACATGGTTAATGTAAATCCAACATGTAGGGCACTAAAGTCAGTGTTTAAAGCACTAAAAGTCATTGAATTGAAAATGAATACAGTGATAGGTTATGGAAGCTTCGTGTTTCCTTCCTTTGGCGGCCCCTCAGAGCCGTTTTATACGATAATCTATGTTTTGGGTCACTCAATTCTGCTCAACATTGATTTTGAACCTCAAATAGGTAAAATATCTGCATCTATCTCTATACACTTGAGATTCACATTCTGATTCTGCCAATTCTGAACCATTTCCCAACTCACCTCTCAGTGTTCGGTTTGTTGCATCAATCGTTTTGAACTCTTTTACTCGTGTAGCCACAATGGTACCTAGAGTAGGATTTTATGGTGCTCATTTGGGTGCCTAGAATTTCATATAATGCTTTTTTTTTTATAAAAAATATATACTATTTCAGGTTTATTTTATATTTATGTTATTGTGGTAAGATCATCATATCAGGAACATAATTTTCATGCTGCAGGTTGGTTTCTGTTGCACTATGTGGTACCCTTATGTACACCTAAGATATTTTTCTAATCGGCTTACATTATATGGCGAACAATTAGGATTGTTTCTGATCACTTTATTTCAAGTTGTAGGATTGGGAATTTGTTTAACTGTGATAAGCCAAAGAGTGAATAGCATTCCAGTTTAACGAATACTGCTTTTCAACTAAGATAAATGGGTTGTTTGTTGTGCAGATGGTGGGAGCAGAGGAGAAGATAAATGGTGAATCTGAGGAGGAGCTTCCTTGTAACTCATTTCCTGCTATGACGGAAATGCATACGTTGGATTTTGAGGCCTCTTCTGGCGCAGAGATGGATAAACCATGGTTCTGTAGTCAAGCACGAAGCAGAGCTCTTACGAGTATTTACATCGTCGTAATAAAAGCCAAGATTAACATTTTGCTACCCTTTGGACCTTTGGCAATATTGCTGCACTATACCACAGGAAACCATGTAAGAACTAATCTCTTTTCTTAATCTTCGTTATTTGTTCAGTCATATAAGTGATTTGGGCAGACATGAAGGATGAGTAAATACTTGTTTCAATCTCATTCTGTCCAATACTAGTTTAATGGTTATTGACTACGATTTTCTCTTTATTTTTGGTTTTCATATTTTAGGTGTTGGTCTTCTTCTTAAGCTTAGTGGGCATTACACCTTTGGCAGAGCGTCTTGGTTATACGACTGAGTGAGTTTGGGGTTCATCAAATTTTGCATTGCTTTGTTCTTGTTTACTCCTCTTTACATCCTATTGATAACACTCACCGAACTTGACCTTCCATTGTGGTGCAGGCAGTTGGCATTCTACACAGGATCAACAAGTATGATTTCATTTTTGTATACTATTACTATATTTGACGTTGATCTGATTTTTGTAACATGTTATTGGTTGATTAACTACATTTCAACTCAAACTTAAAGGTGCTCAAATAACCCATATATTAGCCTTTCTACTAGGATTTTGTTTTTAAACCTTAACTGCCATTAACAGATAATCCATAGTATGTTATATTAAGAAAATTGATGAATCTAGTATTTGGTCTCAAAAAGGGTTTTGTGTTTCAATATATGTGCGTATTAGTTTATGAGTCAAGTAAACAGTTGTTTTTCCTGTTTGATTTTGCAGTTGGGGGTCTTCTGAATGCTACATTTGGTAATGCAACGGAAATGATAATTTCGATTTTTGCTCTGAAGAAGGGGATGATAAGGATTGTTCAGCAATCTTTACTGGGATCCATTTTGTCCAATATGCTCTTAGTGCTCGGGTGTGCATTCCTTACTGGCGGGATTGTTCATCGCAAGAAGCTTCAGGTTTTCAACAAGGTAGATTAGATTATCAATCCTCTCATTCCTGAAACGGGTTGTGGAGTATATTGATCTTGATTTTTTACAGTCAGCTGCTCTGGTAAATTCTGGTTTGCTATTGATGGCTGTGATGGGGATCCTGTTTCCTGCTGTACTTCACTTCACGCATTCGGAAGTGCATTTTGGAAAGTCAGAGCTATCTCTTTCGAGAATTAGCAGTGGTGTGATGCTAATAGCTTATGCCACCTACATCTTCTTTCAGCTCAAAAGTCAAAATAATCTCTATGCTCCGACCGATGAGGTCAGCTCTTTGTCTTCAATCTGATCCTGTAATATACCATTTATTTCAAGTTTTCATTTGAAAATTGTGTATATACTGTATATTTCATAGTGACGTAGCCTTGTTGTGGTTTTCCCACTAAAAATCATGGCATCGCATGTAATGCCGATTTATTACATAAGATGGTTACTTTTCTGTAAACACTATATGTTGCAATTGTACATTGACCAACACATCAACATTTTGCAATTCATCTAGGAAAGGGTGAACGAGGAAGAAGAAGATTCTGAGGAAGACGAGGTTCCTGAGATAACTCTATGGGAAGCTATTGTGTGGCTTGCAGTTATAACTGTTTGGATATCAGTATTGTCTGGGTATCTCGTTGATGCCATCCAGGTATTATTAAATCATTGTTTTGGTTTAGGCCTAATCTGTAGTTGGACCGGAGGCTAATTATTGTCCTGTGTTTATTTATAGGGGGCATCTGATTCACTGAATGTGTCCATTTCTTTTATTAGTGTCATCGTGCTTCCTATTGTGGGTAATGCTGCAGAGCATGCTAGTGCCATCATGTTTGCTTTCAAGGATAAGCTTGTGAGTGCTCTCAACTCTGAGGATTTATACCGCTTATTCAAGACGGGTTCTTGTTTATTTCCTTGAACACTTTTTTCTGCAGGACATTACAATTGGAGTTGCAATTGGATCATCTACGCAGATTTCAATGTTTGTGGTAAGCCTCGAAGAGTCTACTGAATTACTTTAAATAACGCTAATGAATGGTCAATGGCCTGCTTGAATCAAATTTTTTTTATAAGTCGATGCTGAAATACCTGGTTTGGGAGATACTAGAGAGTACTGGTTAATGTCAACAGAGCGATGACATTAGATTCCGTTGATATTTACAGATACCCTTCTGTGTGATAATTGGGTGGATGTTGGGACAGCCCATGGACTTAAACTTTCAGCTGTTTGAGACTGCCACTCTCTTCATCACTGTGCTTGTTGTCGCATTCATGCTGCAGGTTCGTGATTCAGTCTCTTCTTCTAATCCATCAGCTTTAACCACAATCATCAAGCAGTAACTTTATTATCATTGCATTGTATCGTATCGTTCAGGATGGAACATCCAACTATTTCAAGGGCGTAATGCTTATTCTTTGCTATCTCATCGTTGCGGCCAGCTTCTTTGTGCACGTTGACCCTTCAAATGGTAACTCGTGAATGACATGTCTTGTACTAGCACAAAACTCTGTCATTGATGGCGAAACAAATTGATTCTTTCGTGTTTGTTTGCATTGTGACTCAGATTAGACGTCCTGTGAAGCACAAAACTTATCTGCAGCTTTCACGAATAAGACTCGCACAACAGGCGATGTATCCGAAGCTGCTATATTCATGTATATACACATACCTAAACATGCATCGATGGGAAGGAACTTGTGCAGGTTGTTTGTATAATAGTAATAGGGTGTTCACAAACAAAGAGGACTCAAGGCTCTATTATGTGTTCCCCAGGCTTGTCATTCTTGAAGCTTAGTCAACGCGAGTCATGGTCAACTGGGCATCGGATACATCTTCGGTGTTTGGAGTTGGCATAGAGTATAAATTATACGTGGAGTTGTTGGTTCGTGTAATAAGTATGATATCCTTGGTTATAATTTCCACACTCACGGTGTTTCTATTTAAAAATGTAGCCTTCCATATTTTTATGATTGTATGTATATATTTGTAGGGTTTACATTTAGGAATTGACATACGTATATTGGATTGGTAGGCAATCAAATTTAGAGAATAAGAACACATGTTGAGATGCTTGAGAAACCTTATTATAGTTTTCAGATAAACCCAGACAAGATAAAACACCACATGGGCAAGTGGAGTTTGATGGTGATGGGGACCATTACCATAGGACTGTCACTCATCACCAATAAATACATCATATACTTTAGAGAAAACTAGACGTAGCTACACTCAACTAAAGTCAAAAGACACTTAGCTATCCTCATCTTTCAAACTGGA
>JAYMTP010003695.1:0-16443 GCA_036897365.1 Geranium brycei | reverse complement strand
TCACTTATTTCCGTTGGACATTCAGTTATTTTCAATGGCCAAAGCCAGTTATCACATTCTCACAAAATGGTTTAGTTCTCACCTGATTTGTCCCCTATATATATGACCTTTGGGCAGGCATTTTATTCCTAATAAAATCCTACCTAGTTGTGGATTTCCAATTCAAATTTTACCCAAAATTCATGCTCCATAATTCCCAATTTCCTGAACCGAATCAGATTTGAATTTGGAAATCAGAAAGGAAACAGCGACTGAGCCGGACCCGCCACGGGGCCATGGCTAATTTGCCGCCCAGTGGCTATTTGCCTGTCTCGTGGCCAACCTTTTCCACGAGGCCGTGACCACTTGGGCACTCCGTGGCCCCTTATGGTCACGTGTCCTTCTTTCCACTTATTCTTCTAATAGATTCGTAACCCATATTGTTTCAGGCTTGCTCTTTGTGTGTGACCTTGTAGGCTCATGAGTCATTGGCAAATGGCCCCAAATCTCCATTTGGTCAATTCATCATAAATGACCTCTAGTAAGACATTATGATTACCCAATGATCATGATGATTGGTGATTCGACTTAAACTTTTGTTGTAACTATCATAATCCTTTTGTCACTAGATATATTGTTTGAACATAAGGCATAGAGTCGTCACCCTTATATATTCAAACCTATTTTTTGATCTCGAGATGGCTGAGAATGATAACTCTTTATCAACAGTGTGGCCTCACATCCCCTTTTAGTCATACTCATCAAGAGGCCTAAAACAGATATCGTTCACACTACTACATGAGGGACCAATCCCTTGACCGTCATTCGTATCCCCCATATAACCAGCCGCACAACCAATCATACCCTTTCATCATCCTGTTACGGACAAAGTAGGTGAGCATGTCAAACCTTGAAAGTAGTCATATAGGAATCAACGAAGATTCCAAAGTCTTAAGGATTCATTGATACTACGACAATTGAGAATGCTCATGACTGTATCTATGACACATTGCGCAGGTCGGGTTGTCCAATATCATATCTCCAAATGATATCTATGATCTAACTTGGTAACCTTTTACCTATGATCAATAGAGCGTGAATATAAGTACTTCTCATACTAGTTGCTTTACAAAAGCATTTTGACCAGAGACATGTTAAGTGTAGTTTCTTTGCAACACACATCAATGTCTAAGGGTTTTACTATCAGTGATAACACACATGATGACCTTATAGAAAATTAACACTTACTTATTATCACAACACAATAATAATAAAGATGTTGATTTATTGCTATCAAAAGATATAACGTTTATACATAAATGTGATTGAGTTAAGACATATATCTTTCAATATTGGCCATGATAGGGTTACTTGGATAGATACACCTTTGATTGCCTTGTAGAATGGATGCTAGGGAGAATTTGGATACACCACAACTTCAAATTGAATTTAAATAACCTTAATTGTAGTGATTGATTAGAATGCTTCCCCATGACATTTCCCCTAATTTCTACCCACAAATCATCTCCATAACTTGACAACTCGTGTGTTTTAAGTTGCTTAATTTGCATGCCATTGGAAAGTTTCGAGTTTGCAAATTGTAGTGAGCGTGATTTGTAATTGCATGCTAGCTTTAGGAGTTAACAAATCACTCTTAAACCGCTCGAATAAAATCTATAGACCATATCATACCCCCAACTTCCTCGGGTGATCAATATAGGGGCATAATCGTGCTTCCCTTTATTACTTGACGACCGGTGCGCTTATCGTGCAATCGGGAGTGAGAATCTTTATAAGAGATTTTTTTTCGTCAAAATTTTGGCGTAGTTGTCAGGGAGGTTTGTAGGGTCTAGCGGCCCTAAGGTAGAGGTTTTGTGTCATTATTTGAACACTTTACGTCTTTTCTTAAATATTCAAATATCCAAAAAGATTTTTCTTTTTCCTATCTTTAAGAAATAACAAAAGATGTACTTTTAGTGTTTTTTTTCTACTTGTGTATGATAAGACTGTTGCATGGTAATTTTTATTGAAGGAAGTATGTCATAGATCAATCATATTTACTTATAAACATTACATCATCCATTAGCAATAAAACAACACTTTTATGATCATTGTGTTGTGATAATAAGTTAACTATTTAATTTCGTCTCAGGTCATCAGAGGGGAATCTCTGATAGTAGAACCCTTATTCATTACTAGAAATTATACTTAACGGGTCCCTGGTCAAAATGATTTGTAAAACGACCAGTATTGGGTTGACTGATGATCACGCTCACTGATCATAGGTAAAGGGTAACCAAGTCAAATAATAGATATCATTTAGAGAAATGATATTTGACGACCCGACATGATCATATTAACATTGAATCCTTAAGACTTTGGAGTCTTCGTTGATTACTATATAACCACTTTCATAGTTTGACATGCTCACTTACTTCGTCCGTAACGGGATGATGAAAGGGTATGATTGACTGTGTGACTGGGGTTGTATAAGGGATACGAATGACGGTCAAGGGATTTGTCTGTCCCTTATATACTTATGGGAACGATATATGTTTAAGACCTCTTGATAAGTGTGACTGAGAGGGAATATACGGCTGTACTATTGATAAATAGTTATCATTCTCTGTCATCTCGAGATCAAGAAACATGATTGAATATATAAGGGTGACAACTTTATGCCTTATGTTCAATCAAGATATCTAGTGACAAAGGGATTGTGATAGTTACAACAAAAGGTTAAGTCGAATCATCGATCATCGTGATCATTGGGTTAATCATGATATCTTACCAGAGGCCACTTATGATGAATGGACCGAATAGAGATTTGGGGCCATTTGCCAATGACTCATGAGCTTACAGGGTCACACACAAAGAGCAAGCCCGAAACTATATGGGCTTACGAAGCCCATTAGGAGAATAAGTGAAAAGACGTGTGACCACATGGGCCACAGATTCGTGACCAAGATTTGGCCGCGAAGTGCACAAGTGGCCACAGATCCGTGACCAAAGGTTGGCCATGGGATGACCAAAATGGCCACGGTCTGTGACCAAAGAAGTTGGCCACGGAGCGGCCAAATCGGCCACATCCCCGTGGCGGGTCCGTGGCAATGGCGCAGACTTCTTGCCCGTTTCGGATTTCGAATCTGAATTGGTTTAGGAAATTGAGAATTGAGAAATTCGAAATTTTGGGTATTTTATGAATTAGTAATTCTAAATATTGTAGGATTTTATTGGGAATAAAATCCCTACACCCAAAAACCTATATATATGTTGCAACAGTTTACCTGAAAACCTAATGCGATATTCGCAACATTAGCCATCCCTTAAATTCTAGAGATCTAATCAAAAAGTTGATTAGATCTATTTGAGGAGATTAATTCTAGTTGATGTAGGACAATCCCAATTAGGATTGTTAATTATATCAGATTTTGGATAGTTTTTATTTTTCCTATTAAGTTAGGCTTCCTAATTCTAATTAGTTTGGATTGATTAATTCTATTGGTTTAGGTTTACTAGTTTGAGTTAGTTTTGGAGAATTAGTACTATATAAGTCTTAGCTTGTGTAGAGATTATTATCATCATTATCAATATTATCTATTTGAGTTACTTAAATTAATTCTGTTTTCTCCCTAAAGTTAGGGTTTTATCCTTACTTTGTTTCGAAGCACCCTTCTACTGCACTACTAGTAGGTTGATATTCGTCAAGCTTCGATCAAGACTTGTTCATGTGGATACCGGCAGAGAACGCATCCCGTTGGAGACGTTTACAAGCGAACTACGCAGACTTTGATCCTTGTAGAGACAAGGTACGTACGTCGCCCAAATAGGATTTGGGTTCAAGTCCGGATTCGTGAAAAACTTGTTCATCTCTCAAAGATTGTTTAAAACTGGATCTACAAGAGGTAAATCGTGTTTTATCCTTTTCATCGATTAATCCTAAATTCGCAATAGATCATTGTGAGGAGCAACGCGGTTAAATTTTTGTTATTTGCTTCCGCTGCGTGTATGAGATCTCGCATTCTCCAATAGTTATATGCAATTGCAATCTAACCCCTTTCTTAGTTTATTGTCATTGGATTTATATTTAAATGTTAATTTGAAGAGGCTAAGGAGAGCTAGAAGGACGGAGCAAGTTAATATTGACGAGCAAAGAATGCGGCCAATGAACAAGTGGATTTAAATGAGCATAGAATACCAGATAATGAGTTGAGGGGCCGAGATGATACCAGAAATAATGACCATGTTGAAATTAGTAGGGTCAGGCACCCCGATGCGGGAGGGCCCAATTTCAGATCAATCATGAATTACAGGGCACCTAACCACAATGACATGCCTTCAAGCATTGGAAGACCAAGGGTTGAAACTAGAAATTATGAGATCAAGGCCACAATTACAATGCTTGAGAAAGAATCCTTCCATGGATTGCCTCGTGAAAATTCAAATGAGCACATTCACATTTTCTTGGAAAAGTGTGAATTGGCAAGAAAAAAATGAATTTTAAGAGGATGCGATCAAACTTATGCTCTTCCCGTTCTCTTTGAGGGATAAGGCCAAACCATGGTTGAGGGCTCTGCCAAAAGGATGCATCACAAATTGAACTGATCTCCGCGATATTTGTCCAAAACTTCTTCCCTCCAAGCAAAATTGGGCTTTATTTCAAACCTTCTACCATGGTTTATGTCATCATGTCAAGACTATGTTGGATGCCACCTTGGTGGGATGCTTCACGAGAAAGCATGCCGATGAGGTTATGAGATGTTGTGTGACATGACCTTACGTAATACACAATGGGGTTCGGACAGGGGAAACCGGAAAAGAGATGTGGTCAATGCTATATATTCTATGATAATTTCCAAGATTTCCACTCAATTGGAGGAAATGAAATAAAAGTTTGAAGGTAGTGCTGCTCAACCAACAGCTCTACGGCAATGACGCCAAAAATTTGAAGGGACAAAAACTTTCGTGGAGTTTCCCTCGCTCATGATAGCACGATAAGTGCACTGGTCGTCAAGTAATACCTGAGTATTGCATCCTGGAGTTATTGATCCCACTGAAAGTCGGTGGTCTATTGGATGGGGCGCTAGTAGTATGCTACTAAAGATTCAGGTTTGGTCAAGCAATAACAAATGGGTGATGGGACGAAATATAAAGAACATGCAAGAATTGAAAACACTAATATCAATCCAACATGCAACAAACTAGCTCAATATCACAAGTAGAAATATTAAGTAATAAAGACGATCAGGGTGTACGTAATCCCGAGAATTGATTCGAAGGATTTAACCAATTGTTTTAGTCATTACGGGGCAGATAATTAAGTAAGAATTAAGGAACGGGAAGTTCCAAACCTACCTAATGTCCACTCTACGAGGCAACAAAAGGTAAGAAATTGAACCAATCCTTATTAGGCCTTAACTAGAATTAGTTACAAATTCTCCCTTCTTAAAAGTATAGCCGGAATAGCTAACTTTCAGGTTGGTACCCTATAGTTATAAACCGTATCCACTAAGTGATCTTAGTGTAAGTCCGGTCACTAAGTGTTCAGTTCAACCTAGGTCAATTTCTATTGCATCTTTTCCTAAGTTCGATATAAGTTCAAGCCTACTCGGGAAAAACTAGCATTAAGTTTTACACTTAGAGCCTCAATTCACTACCCTAACTCGCTAATTCCCAAAATCACGTGTTTAACCTAATTCATAATTCATGTTCATCCTACCCCGACATAAAACTTTAGCTACTCATGCTCGAAATCAAATCATTCAACATCATAGGAATCAAACTCGCAACCATTTTCATCAAGCTCATAAACCCAAAGATTATCACGCGTTTGAATTCAACAATCACTCAATCAGAATATCAAATCTTACTATACTGAAACCTCAATCCAATATAAATGTATCCAACTCAATTCAATTCCAGAGTCAGTTCTACAAAGATGAGAAAAAGACTAAGAAAACAACCTATGATGACTAATACTCTAACCTCAATTAGTACTCCCCAATCCTCCGAATGATCTCTGCTCGTGATGATGAAATGAAGCCGTTAAAATGCGGCCAAATATGCCAAGTGTGCGTGAGAGTGGTTCAGTGATGAAATAGTCGAGCCCTTGGCCTTAAACGTGAAGAGTTCATCCATATATTGGACTTGTGCAACTCACACTATCAATCTCATACTTCAAAAAATTGGCACAAAATCTAAATTCAAGAGTGTGATTCACAAGACAGAGAGAGTTTCATCATTTATATTTGTGCTCACCACGGTACTATACACTTAATGTGAATGTTTACAAAAAAAGAAAGAAGGAGAAATGGTATAGCCTAGAGTCACTCAATTTTTGGATTTGTTGTGCAACTTGCACTATCAATCTCATGCTTCATGAAATTGGCATCTAAATTTAAAAAAATGTGATTGACAAGACAAAGAGGTTCATCATCTATATTTGTGTTCACCACAATACTTTTCACTTAATAAGAAAAGAGATATGATAAGGCCTGAAGACACTCAATTTGCAACAGCTTTCTGAACTCTACAAAGTTTGATGGAGAAGAAAAATGAGTTGAGAAAGATGATCACTAGTGTTGAGTGGAGTGAAAGCAAGCACGAGAAGAGTACAAAAGGGAAGGCGACGGCAAATAGGCTAATTCTTTTTGGAGTGGAGTAAGTAATTATTTAAAGTTATTTCCTCTTTATTTAAAGTTTTTCGCCTTGTTGACGGGGATCAAAGGCTATCGACTTGCTTTGTTTATGGAGAGTTGGTCAAAGCTAGAGAGGAGATTCTATTTTTTTTACAACGATCACGAAAATCATTACCGTCCTATTCTTTATATTGCTTATAGAAAAGGTCGTGGTAGTCTTTATAATATGTTGCATTTACGAGATCTCTTGAACCCCTATTACACTTATGATGAGTTAGAGAGGAGATTAAAAAATTTACAAAGATCACGAAAATCATTATCGTCCTATTCTTGATATTGCTTAGAGAAAAGGCCGTGATAAACTTGATAATTTGTTGTATTTAACAAGATATCTCCTGAACTCCTACTACACTTATGATGATCCGACTATTGTAAATGATGTCATGGTCATGAATGTGTTGAGGATTGTGAGGAGATAATGTATAGTGATGATGTCCACCTTCAAAATATTTAGATAAATAAGAAATTGTACAAATATTTGAACAAGGAGTGTGCTTTAGTAAGCCTATTGTTTTGGAGGGATGTTGAAAACATAATGGTATATATCATGTGGGTAAGAAACTATTGTCATTACTAAAATTTATTTATCTGATTTGCTTTTGTAAATATTTAAAAAATAATAACATTGTTGGTTTAATATTTTTTTATAGATGGTTAGTGGAATACATACGGAAATCACGTGCCAAAAATATAAAGATTTGCTGATAGGGTTTTGGCTTGACAACAAGCTATCTGGATGTGAAAGGGCTTGAAGCACTTTTGGGGAAGTAATAACTTGATTGATGCATGCTATTCAGAATTTATACTAATTATCTTTTTATTATTAATTTATATTTATGCCAAAAAAATAGATTTGATGCAACAAAGTTGAACAATTTAGTATATGTTCAATTTAATAGTAGAAGAATAGATATGCATCGACTTAGATAGCAACCCAATTAAAGTTGGGGAGCAACGATCAAGGAGAGTAAATATATGAAGAAGATCACACTCTATACTTATGTGCGTTGCACTCATTGTTTTGTCTCACTGAGTTTTCCTGAAAATGTTTGTAATGAGCTACAAAGCGCATCTAACATTGTCTTACATAATTATTTGTAAGTGGTGGTGTTCACGGGAAAGTGTTGTAAATAATGGGTGGACTCCACCGCATGTCCTATCAAGTCTATTATTTCATGAAGACTTGCTTTTTGTGTCTTGTGCTGTGAGAAGTACTGTAGAAATTGTATTGCATTTAACGCACCTCTTGCAACGTTGGCAACTTTCTCCAAGAGCGACTTTCTTCCTCCATTTTAACGTGTGTTCTATGTTATTCCATTAAGTCTTGATTTTGCAAACTAACTCTTGATTGCACTTTTAATCCCATAATTAGAGATAATTTCCACCACAAATATTATGTAATTACTACATATTCGAACATCATTTTAGCAGGAAAGTATCATTAAAAGTTGAACAAAAGTGAGTGAAATGAAATACATATATTCATTCCCGCCCACGACGCAAACTAATTTAATGCTCAAGGCCATAAAGGTACCGAGGCATGCGCCTTCAAAATCATGTCTTCTAATTTAACATATGTAAAATAGTGTAGTTATAATCAGCAAAAGCTGCAATCAGTAAATACATAACAGACTGAAATACTGAATAGTTATTCAGGTAAAAAACAATTTTAATATATATTTCTTTTTCTTTCACAATTAAACAAATAAAAAGGACATAATGCGTACATATATAATTAGTTACAACTAATATAAGCAAAAGTAAATTAAAAAAATGCACACTTTGATAATAAAGATTTATGAGTGAAGACAGATTGTCTACAGTTTTTAGTTCATTTTCAGGGTTCTATTTTCGGGAGTGAAGCCCATCCACAAAAATGTAGTTAATTTACATGAGGTTGAAGAGGATCGAACTAAATTAAGAAACAAGACTATAACCTGTTGAGAAGAGAGAAAAAAAGGGGGCAACGGAAGGGGAAAATGATTGTGAATTCCTGCACTATGATGATGCATAGAGGCTAATCTCTGTCTGGAAACATCCTATTCCTATTCCTCCAGAAAATGAAATGAATGAGAAAATTCAATGTATAGGTAGCAAAGGGTGGTAAGTGGGTTATTGTTTTCCACAAGGCAAATATGACAAGACGTGATGGAAAAGAAGAGACGATGGCAGTGGCAATCGATAAAGACAAGGGAAGCCAACATGCTCTGAAATGGGCTGTGGATCATCTTCTCAACAAGGGTCAATGTGTTACTCTTCTTCATGTTAAGCAAAGACCATCATCAATCCCAGCCACAGGTTTGTTCTCTACTCCGTCCACCGCCATTTCAAGTATCAACCATAAACATCTTCTCTTATTCCCATGCATGTCCCTACAGCTGATGTTAGTGATGTGGCCGCAAGAGCCCACAAGGAAAAGCTTGAGGCTGAAGCTAAGGAGCTGTTCCTTCCCTTCCGTGTCTTCTGCACACGTAAAGACGTACGTTTATAATACACTCTTTAGAAATTTGTTATGACCTGCTGAACATTCCATCTTTGCAACAGATACATTGTACCGAAGTCCTGCTTGAGGAAATGGATATTGCAAAAGGAATAATTGATTATGTTACAAACTCTGCAACTGAGGTTTTAATTCTCGGTTCACCTTCAAGGGGTGGCTTTATGAGGTGATTGATCAGATCTTGTTTATGTTATAGACATGCATGGACTTGTCAGATGAATAAATCCACTAAAATTTCATGCAGGCGATTTAAAACTACTGACATGCCTAGCTTTGTATCGAAAGGCGCTCCGGACTTTTGCACTGTATATATCATCAATAAAGGAAAGATATCATCTGTGCGTTCTTCTACAAGACCATCCCCTGTGAAGCCTCGCAGCCAACTGCAAAATCAACCAAACAAATCCTTTAATAAACAATCAGATACACTACAACACAGACGCAGCCTCAACCCAAAAGGTTGTTTACTACTTGTGATATCATTTTATTTTAACTTCATCTGGGTTTTTTATACGCTCACCATAGTTTTATCTTATTCATCCATGGTAACAGCATCACCAGAGAAGAGCCCAAATCTGCCCCGCATCATGTCTAATGATTCTGATTTTAGGTAATTATGTTTTGATGCATTTAACCATCTAAGAGATATGCATGGATTAATAATGGCTAAAAACTATTAATGGATGGGTGGAGCTGAGCTAGATATTGCCCGGATGAAGCTTAAACAACAAGTTAAATGATTTAAATAGTCCTAGTAGAAGAGCCATTTTGAGTACTAACTTGGTAGATGCTTAAACGGCATTGGCTAGAAGCTTAACGTTGATCAGCAGGACTGACCTGATAATCAATGGAACAGGTCACCATTCACCAGACCTTCCGCCAACAAATCGTATGACCCATCCCTGGCAGACACAGACATATCATATGTGAGTAGTGGAAGGCCAAGCACTGATCGCTTGTTTCCCTTCCACAATGACAATCAGCTTGCGCATGGAGCACCTCCCCGGATGTCAATTGGCTCAGACCAGGACAGCTTATACAGCTTTGCATCATTAAGCTCAGGAAGCAAGTCTATGGATATCTCTTCTGCATACTTTGACTTCTCAAACTCACATGAGGGGACGTCATGGTCATCACAGAGCGCAGTAAGTCCCTAAAGGACTGTAAGCATTCATCAACTCACACATACCTTCAATCATCAACTTTTTCATATTCACCGCGTGTGTAGTAAGAGGTACTGAATCCAGGGCCAACACAAGTGCTCCAAAAGATTCCCTGAAAATTATCAAAACATAAATAACACAAATTGGAATAAGCAAAGTTCTACAGTCTATTGGTCTAAGATAATAGAGGAATAAAAGACAAAATATAAAGGCTGGTTTGAACCTTAACATTAGTTTCTGTTCGTAAATACATTGATGGGATGATATAACCCTTGCCAAGGAGCGCCTATAAAATACAAAATGCCCTTCCCCTTTATTCATTATTGTGTGTGGTCACTTAAAACTTACTAAGTTGCTATGGAATTTGATAGGAAGATGTGGAAGCTGAGATGAGAAGGCTCAAGTTGGAGCTCAAGCAAACAATTGACATGTACAGCACAGCCTGCAAGGAAGCACTCACAGCAAATCAGAGGGTACTGAAAGAAGAATTCCAAAAATCAGGCCTGAAAATTCCATAGATATTACTTCCAATCTAGATATATATGATTTATGCGTGTGCACACTAACAATTATACGGTCATTTAACAACTAAATTTGCACAGCAGCAGTGCGATCATAGAGACTAAATGTATCCTTGTGTTCTTTCTTGATGTAATGCCTTATTCAATTAGAGACAGTAGGTGAATCTATCCATGTATACTCATAAATCTAGCTTTTCATCAGTGCCATTGAACCCTTGAATCCTTTTGTTTTAATAGAAAGCATTCAACCAAAAATCACTAAGATGAGCATCTGAAACTATCAAAACATGCAATCTGACTGTATTGAAACCTAAATGCATAAACAAGTTCTTAGAATGAAGTCAAATTTGAAAGATTTTAGCAAAATAATATATTACTTTAATTTTCAATAGTATTTTATTACAGGCCGTGGAGCTGCAGCGGTGGAAAATGGAGGAAGAACAAAGATTAGAGGAGGCGCGACTTGCTGAGGAGGCTGCATTGGCAATTGCAGAGAAAGAGAAAGCCAAATGCAAGGAAGCATTGGAGGCTGCTGAAGCAGCTCAGAGGATAGCAGAACTTGAAGCACAAAAGAGAAGGAGTGCAGAAATGAAAGCTATAGTAGAGAATGATGAGAATAACCCAACATCTTTACAAGGGAGAAATCTAAGTTACAGGCGTTACACAATTGATGAAATTGAAAAGGCAACTGAGTACTTTTTACAATCCCGCAAGATTGGGGAAGGAGGTTATGGGCCAGTATACAAAGGTAGCTTGGATCATACTCCAGTGGCGATAAAAGTTCTCCGTCCCGATGCATCTCAAGGACGGTCACAGTTTCAGCAAGAGGTTGGGAATTCTATGCACCAATAAACTAGAAAATCAAATTATCACGGTTCTATATAGTACATGCCCTATTATAAACACCCACATAAACACTCACTTGTTAACTGACTGGTTTTGAAAGTTCAAAGGCAAGATTGTGATCAATGTAATTTCCATATTAGATGCTATGTTAACCAAACAATGAATTTGAATCCCTAACCTGAAGAAATACTTAATTCCCTTTTTGCTAACCTAGAAGAAAACTAAAATCTACCTATAAACTATCTCGTTGGAAATGGTGTGCATTCTTTGGATGTATACTCATAGATGTACCTGTTACTGCAGATTGAGGTGCTGAGCTGCATTCGGCATCCGAACTTGGTTCTCCTCCTTGGAGCCTGCCCAGAGTACGGTTGCCTAGTCTATGAGTACATGGCCAATGGAAGCCTGGAAGATCGACTCATGCAACAAGGTAATACCCCGATTTTATCTTGGCAAATACGGTTCAGGATTGCAGCAGAGATTGCCACTGGCCTCCTTTTTCTCCACCAAACAAAGCCAGAACCCCTTGTGCATCGGGATCTAAAACCGGCAAACATTTTGCTTGATAGTAACTATGTTAGCAAGATTAGTGATGTGGGCTTGGCTAGACTGGTACCTCCATCAGTTGCAAACAGTGTCACTCAGTATCACATGACAGCAACAGCTGGGACTTTCTGCTACATAGATCCTGAATACCAACAAACTGGAATGCTTGGAGTCAAATCTGATATCTACTCACTTGGTGTCATGCTGCTCCAAATGATAACTGCCAAGCCCCCAATGGGTTTGACTCATCATGTTGAGCAGGCAATTGAGGGTGGGAACCTTGAGCAAATGCTTGACCCAGGTGTTCCAGATTGGCCAGTAGATGAGGCCTTCAAGTTCGCCAAGTTATCTCTCCAATGTGCAGAACTGAGGAGAAAAGACCGACCAGATCTCAGTAGAGTGATTGTACCAGAGCTAAACAGACTGAGAGCACTTGCTGATGACAACATGCCAAACCTTTTGTATATGGGAGTTTCACCATTTCCTACTTCTGCTTCCGTAAGGCAGGTCAGTTGACACCAATTCACACACGCAAAATACCTTTCAATTTTAGTCCTCTTTTATGGGGATGCTTATAATATTTTGGGGAAATTCCATTTCATTACGAACAATTCTGCCACCACTTTTTCAGTTCAATGCGATCAATTATTTTTAGTGTCAACTTATACGGGGAACTTTTTTTCGGTATCATTTTATCCTAACACCGTTAAAATAGATGAAAAAAATATTGCTTGACTTTCAAATTTTATAAAAATTAATATTGAAATCAGTTTTTATTATTTGTCGTAAAAATTATTTTTTTAAAAAAAGTTAAAAAATAATATTTTTTAATATATGGGCGATTAGACATTTTATATCAAATTTAACTCTGTTAGAAACGGTGACCCTTAACGAAACATCTCCATAGTTAATTGACACTTAAAATAATTGACCATAGTGAATTTAAAAAATGTCATAGTTGACCGTAGTGAATTGGAATTTCCCTTAATATTTTTTAGTGAAAAAGAAAGAGATCTCATACGGCTGCTACAAACATAAACACCTTTCGTTTTGCTTTATTTTCCTTCTCCTCTAGGCCAGTAGGAGTGACCCGCAACTAACAGGATATCAACAATGAAGGAGCCACCCAAACACCATCACATGATGTCATCTCAAGCTTTAGCATCATGGATTTTGCAAAGTGAAATGATGAGATATGTACAGAGTAGAGTATTAAGACAGAACAATGAGCTAAAGTTGGTTCCTTGCGTATCATATTCTTGTACTACAACGAACATTTCAGAATATACTCCAGATAGTCCCACAAATTTGCTCATATTTTGTATTCAAGGGAAGCCTTTGGAAAACTAAGTCGGCCTTTAGGTTCAAGGACACTGCAGTAAAACCTTAGTATCCACTTGCAACAAGAATATATTCACTTGAGTGCTTATCTTGCAAATCCTGTATATATTTCTGTACTGAAGTATGTTTTTTGTGATTTTCCATTTCCAATAAGGTGGTTCAATGATAAAATAACAGTTGGGACTCCGGATAGTACTAAGTCATTTGGGACTCACAAAAGAAATTTTATTCCAGATATACATAAAGTACATGGAACATTGAGGGTACAAAGGCCTTCCCTTCTATATATACAGTAGGGTACATGTATAGAATAAGTATAATATTCACTTATTTAGAACTACTTGTTCATAACTCAAAACAGTGCCCAAAAGAAAGATAAGTATTTAGTACTAAAGTAAAGAAGGATACATCAGCAATACCTTGAAGTAGCCGGTCTCCTGGAAGATGGGTACATTGTCATGTGCAAATCAGCAAGGACCAAATATAGGTGCAAATTGTTGATCCCGAACCATAAATATTAAAGGATTTAGATGTATGATCTTATCATAAAGTGACATTTTAGTTCCATGGCAGGTCATAAAATTTCTGCATTTGAGTATGGAATCAGTAATTCCAAAAAACTTGGTTCTTCCTATGTTGTTTCTTGAGATAAAAAGCAATTAGCTCCCTATAACTCCATTCCTTTTTTCTTCGAAACTCCAAAAATGCCTCAGAGCATGAATGGAAATCTCCTTTACCCAAGGCCTCAAACACCATTGAATCTGTCGACACCTGTGGAGACTCATCTAAGTCCATTTTGTCGAGGGCAAATGTTAAATTTTTTCCAAGTCTTCTATCCAAGTATGCATCAACAACACAGCCATAAGTCACAAGATCAGGAGCAACATTTTCATGTTTCATATGTTCAAGAGTAAGATGGATATCCCAGAACAATAGCATTCTTGAAAAGGCCAGAGCACGAATGTTAAATGTAGTAAGATCAGGACGGAATCCAGCTTCAACCATTCTCAGAAACTCTCTCTGCAAGCTTTTCATTTTGAAGTTAGCAGCATAAGAAAGAAGCAAAAGGTTCCATAACAGGTTTCCCACATCTTTCCGGCCAAGACCTACATTTCTTAGGAATTCACCCAATTCATAAAACTTCTGTTCTTTTATATATGCAGAGGACATTGCTCTGATTCCTACCTTGTTTATACGATGTCTAGACCTTTTAAGGCGACCATATGCAGTCTCCATTTCAGTGAGAGAACCGGATATGCTATAATATCTAATAAATGCATCACCGGTAGCAGAATCTAGTGGATAACCCTTCAAAACCATTTCCCTCAATGTACTTTCCATCAATTCAAGTTTCCCTCCCTTCCCAAAGCAAGAAACAGCCAATGAGTAAACTTCAGGTAACAGGTCATAATTCTTTGAGCTTAACTGATCCACAATTTCAATTACTTCATCAAAACATCCCATCTTCCCATAAGCATCAATTAACTGTGACACTATTCTAATATTGGGAACGAAAGAACTATATATCATTTCCTCCCAAATTGCATGTGCTTGGTGGGAAAACCCATTATCTGCATAACAAAGCATCAGAGCAGATAAAGTAGAATTGTTGGGATGAAAACCTTCCGATTTAATTTCAAGTAAAACCTCCTGAGCCAGATGAGGCATGCCTTTTACAGATAGCACTTGTATCAGGGATGTGAAATCAACATAAGCATCCTTGGTATTCACACTTACTTCTTGTGTCCACTGCCTTATAATCTGCCACAATGTATGATGTTAGTATCCTGTTAAGGAAATTTAAACTACACATTTATTGAGAATGGAAACTATGTAACAAAGGAAAACTCCAATCAATATACATTTGCTCACAAGATGCATGCAAAAGAAATGTTTCTGGCAAAGGTTATATGAGACAATCACCATGTATCATATTCAGGAGGAATATTTATTACCCGTCAAGTCAAATTACATGAGAATCTAGAATCATCATGTTACCCCGCAGCCGCATAAACAGTTAACCTTAAAAAATCAGGTTGCCCCATGATGCAGTGGTCATTTCAAACCAATTACCAGTTTCACCATATGCCAAAACACCCAATTAGTTGGAAATTAAAAATATATCTCAGAAAAACTGAAGTTGCCTATAAAAAACACCCACACTCTCGAAATCCAATAACCAAACTCATAAGTTAAAACAAAATTGAAACCATCATTTTCCATATGAGCTGAAGCTGAGCAACAAGTTCACATTCTATCATTACACTACGCAACACTCAGTTTAAGTTAAACAATAGAATCAAACACGCAGTATGGAGTTAGAGTGATTATGCATGTGTACCTTGCGTGCTAGAGCTCGGTTCGCGGAATCTATAGGTAGAGAACAAACCCTAAAACGCTTCGGGTTGAGAGAAGGAGCGGAAGAGAGAGGGATTCCCCACGCAAGAAGAGACATTTTGGGTTAGGGTTGAGAAGCAAGCAAGCCTGGTTGTGGTTGTGGCTTCTTGCTGATGATGACGAAATCAGCAAGAAGAAGCCATTCCTGACGGGAGGTGAGGGTATAATGGGAATAATTCGAAAAGCCAAATCATTTGTTTAAAGCCCAGTTTTAACATTTGTTTGCAAAACGGCCCAACTTAATTACATGATTCTCTGTAGTCTGTCTCTGTGAAATCAAATTAATTTTTTTAAAATATAGCTCAAGTCCGAACCATGAAATATCAGTACAATAACGCTAAAAAACTTGATACAATACACCATAAAACAGCTAAAATTTTTCTGTTAATTTAATGTAAATAACTAGGGCTGTGCAAAATAGACCGGAAACTGAGAAACCGACCGGAAACGGG
>JAYMTP010003694.1:0-16443 GCA_036897365.1 Geranium brycei | reverse complement strand
GCGCTGTGCCTCGCCGCGGCGGTGGAGGCGGCGCCGGAGCTCGAGATCGAGCAGCTGAGGAAGGCGCTGCTACCGAGGCTGGGGAAGCTGGCGAGGAGCGAGAGTTTCAAGGCGAAGGCGGCGCTGCTGACGCTCGTCGGAAGCGTCGTCGCCGTCGGCGGCGCGTCGGGCCGGAGCGTGCTGGATTGGTGGATTCCGTGTATTGTTGAGTTCTTGGGGAGCGAGGATTGGGCGGTGAGGAAGGCTGCTGCGGAGGCGTTGGCGAAGGTAGCGCTTGCAGAGAGAGACTTAGCGGCGGAGTATAAGGCGTCGTGTTTGGCTTCTCTGGAGAGCAGAAGATTCGATAAGGTAGATATTCATTTTATCCCTACTGTTTGGTTGCCGAGAAAATTTCCTACCTAAGTTGACTAATATGCTACTGCAGCATGTCTTCAATCTGCTTTCACAAGGTCAAAATTGAACAGAGGACACAAACTTTTACTTAATTTTCATCATACTGTGTAAAATCCAGTTAGGTTCATAAATCTTCATTATCGCTAGTGTTTGGTTGCAGAGAAAATTTACTACCGAAATTTACTCATATGCTACTGCAGCATGTTCTCAATCTACTCTCATAAGGTCAAAGTTAAACAGAGGACGCGAAATTTTACTTCATTTTCATCCTACTAGGATCAAATCTAGATCTGTTGACTGTAAGGTGCATAAATCTGCAGAAATGTTGATCTGATTTAAATTTCACTTTTAGGTAAAGATTGTTCGAGAAACAATGAATCGTACTCTGGAGTTGTGGAAAGGAGTTCCTGGCAACTCTGAAGAGGTCTCAGTTGCATCCCAATCTTCTACAGGTATGAAAAGTTTGGTTCACCTTTAATTTTCCAGGATTGAATTTTGTAGAACTTGATTCTTTAGTAGCTCAAGCTTTAATTGGGCATGAAATTTGATGAAATAACTTTGATTTGCATCATGCATTTACACTCAGTCATCAATATGTGTACCTACTACTATAATTGAAACTGTTGAGTTTTAGCTACCATTGTTGATGAGAACTGTAATGTGTTCCTGTACTTAAATTTTCTTTCTGGTTTGTGAATCTTTCCAGATAATATTAGTGGTAGCTCCTCACCTCCTTCCTCCAAAAGCTCTCGTGACATAAGCCCTAGGATTCCTCGAACAAGGAGAATTGTCCCCACAAATAGGTCCCCTCCATCTGATTGTTCATTGGCTAGTCTTGCTAGAAGGGGAACTCCTTTTAGGAGTAATGACAGGAACACGAACACGAACACTGGCAATTTAATTAAGGTGGACCACAAGAAACCCTTGGATTGTAAGGTTGAAATTACTCTGTCCCAACCCCCGAATTCAATTGAGGCTTGTGAAGATGATGATAATGTGGCTGCAAGTTTGGGAGGAAAAGAAAACAGTGGGAACTCGAGGCCAGAAACAAAGCGCTCCTTGTTTAGCAAGATAAGCGATGATGGCAAACATAGATTCAGTGGTTTGAGATCCGGGTCTCGTGTTGTTCCGTTTGATGGTGATGAGAACCCTCACTTGGATAATGTGGCCCATACTGCTGCTGGAGAAATTCATGACAATGCCGAAGAAGACGAGGACTTGTCCTTGATTCATGAACAACTGCTTCAGATTGAGAACCAACAGTCCAATCTATTAGAGCTCCTCCAGGTACTTCACTGAAGCTTTTGAATTCTTGTTGTCCCATCTTGAATAGGAAAATTTAATTCATATCTTAAGATCATAGTTGCTGTTAGCTTTTACTAGTAGCTGTTTCTGTTTTCATCTAGAATGTCACTGAGACTCCATGGACCAACATGCTTGCATGGTTCATTTATGTGAATTTGGGTTTAATGCTAGAATAGTTTTTGCTATAATTGATTTGCTACTGTGATCAAATGTTTGAACTCCTAGTCACTGAGACTAGAGTTCTGCTATGCCTTGAGCAAGACTAAAACTATTTGATAGTTTTTGGTATAGTTGATTTTGTGAATCATACATGCAAAAGAATCAATTACTGAATTCATTTTATTTCCCTCCGTTCAATCCAGAGATTTATGGGGAGCTCGCAAAGCGGGATAAATTCTTTGGAGACTCGTGTACACGACATAGAGATGGCACTGGACGAAATGTCCCACAATTTGGCAGTGTCGAGAGGGAGGACACCAAATGCCGATTTTGCAGACAATGCTTGTTGCAGGCTCCCTGGTTCTGATTTTCTGAGTTCGAAATTCTGGAGGAGAACCGAAGTTCGCTATTCTAACTCGAGAGTTTCTTCAGGGAGCAGCCAGTTGCCAAATTCAATGCACAATTCATATGATGGAGCTTACAATAGAATACCAAAGAAGACGGCTCAGGATGGTGAGAGGTTACCATTTCACAATGCAAGAGGATTTGTAGGAGCCTAAGCAACAGGTACATTGCCATCGAATTATCTTGTTAATTCTTGCTTTCTTTTCCATATAGGTTGTATACGAGCTGAATCTTTAACCTATTCATGCTCATTATAAGCGAGTTCATGCCAAATTTGAGCTCAAGGTCAGGCGTGTTTGATAAATGCGCCGATCTCGAGCCTAACCTTTCGAGAGTCAATAGAACCACAAGCCGGCTCATTTAGTATTTACTTAATGATATATTTTTAACTTTTAATGAATATTTATAGTGAAATTAGATTAATTGAATTGGACGGCTCATTTAGTTTTAATGATTTATATATTGTGTGTTTAATATAAAATTCAATTTTTAATGAATATTTTCTGTGAAAATTAAAAGAGCCGAACAAGAACCAAATACTATTTTCATGATAGGAGGCCTAACACATTGGGGCTAAATTCAGTTCATTTACACCCATACATCCTTCTATAAATTGTACTTCATTTTGTTGTTGTTGAGAAGTATTTGCTAGAAAATCATTCTAGCTATAGAATGATACCAAAATCATGTTACCACAATCAGTCATGATCTTGGATTTTACTACTCTTAACTTATTATATGTCCTAAAGTCATGATGTGATGAGAGTGCAATAAATTCCATACCAAGGCACATTGCTCTGTCCCCTTCGTATCTGATAACAATGGACATATCATCATAGGCTCTGTTAATGCTGCAAGTACCATAACCACAGGCTTGCAGTATTTTTTTAGTAGCCCAAACTTTTTTCCTGATATACAGTGGGTTATAGGGTCTTCTGAGAGGCTTATCAAATTGAGTCTCCCACTTTTTTTCTTTCTTGTTGTTCTTATATTGGCTTGCCAGCTCTACTTCCTTGACTTTATGAACTCCACATGCATGAGCGAAAAAAGTGTTTAAAAGAAAATATTATAGTAGTTAGTCGGGTGAAGAGTGCCTTCTGAAGATGAATAGGAGATTAGGCAGAAATTACTTGTACACTAATAGAATAAGTTATAAGTTTTTAGAACACTGATGAAAATATGTCAAGCTTTTTCCAAACAAATGGTATTTTTTTCTTTGCAAGATCAGGAGCTGGCAGCAATGTCATAACCAAGAGGGACAAGCCACAAGCACCCATCACCATGAAAGACTCGAAAAAAAAGAAAGAAGCATTAGAGCTCGTTTAACTCGAAAATGAAAAGATGTGTATTGTATTGGTCCATCACTTCAGTAACCTGAGTGTTGTTTGAATACTTGCTCTGTTGCTGCCGGTAGTAAAAAGGTTTAAAAATCTGTACAGAGAAGTTTTCGCATCAATTCTACATTGCTCATTATGTGCCTTGTCTTGTAAGAATATTCCATTTCACACTAATCACACCACGTTCACTTCTATTTTGGTCCTGAAGAGATGAATTGATGTTTGAGCAGCCAAAAACTAAAACTATTCCAGTACTTCAACAAAACTATTCAGATTTGTGTCACGAGCTATAACAAAAGTATTGTATGCGTAAACAAAAAGATTACCTTGAAACTCCTCATCCACTTCTATTTTAACAAAACTATTCAGATTTGGTCAATAGGCTAACATCACATAGATAATAGTAGTAAATCAAATAAATTTAGATACCAACGTGAAACAAAACAAAGTTACAAACTAAATAATTGTACTATGTTATGTTGAAACATTTACCAAATGGTTAGGTGCTGTGCAGACCAAATTTTGGGTGACAGTAAACTTTTGTTGCAAGTTACCATCTTTGGAACTTTTGGCACGTGAGTCCCACCTGCAAGCACACAAGGAAATAAAGAGTGGTACTGTACTATAGTAGAGAGAGTGACTGATCAGAATCTGAGGACTGAGCTAGATCTTGCGTTCTGACATTAAAGATTGTATCAGCGTTGGTGCAGAGTGGGTCACTTGCTTTTGGTTGTACAATTTTCTCTTTCTTTTTCTATGGAGATGGATTGGTGAAGTTGGGGGAACTAAACCATTGGATATTAAGTTGGGTATGGCTCAAGAATTTAAAATTATGAAAATAGTTGGTGGAATTTGACATGTAAAAGCACCTAAACCTAGCCAAAAGTTGGATTATGGAATTTATTTATTCTTTTAAGGAACAAGTCTCACATTATGCTCACTACAGAATTATGTTGATTCACTTTATGTTTTGGTGTATTGTATAGATGACAGAGAACACTGAGGAGTTTTGTCTGTTCTAAAAAAACGAGAGATGCTAGTCAGCTAGATAGGACCCTTTGGAACTAATCAAACTAGTTGGTAATTTTAGAACACTATCCCTTATTCAATCTGAGTCTAAATTCAACACGACTCACACTTCAAAAAGGCACGCTTTCAAGTTTCAAATAAACAAGAGAATTGGCAATTCATTAGGAGCTCCATTTTGTAAGCATCGCACTAATTGCATAACAACGTTTCTTGAATTATTTATAGATATGGTTCCAACTTCAAGTTCTAATAATAGTGACAACTTGGCATTTATAAAAGACAAGAGAGAGGCTCATTAGGGCTAGTTCAGTTGATCAAGACGAGCTCTATCTCGTCTAAGATCGTGGGTTCGAATCCTAGTGAGTTACTTGTTTAGAAGCGGGTGTGGGGGTTAGTGTAGGTTTTTTTGTAATTTATAGTAATCCTATAATAATATGCAACTTTGAAAGAAAAAAGGCATGAGAGAGAGAGAGAGAGACATAAGCCAACCTTATGCTCCTAAAGCATGAACGATGGAGCATTATCAGCACCAGAAACCCCATAATTGAAGCAAAGCATAATTAGGCACAAAAACCTCAGGTAAGTGTTGCGTCTCTTTCACTTATCTGTCACAGAAAATGTTGCATTTAGATCCCTCAAATTGACATTATAGCTAAACCATCCAACTAGCACCGGAAAAATAACATTTACATGAACAAATGTAGGAGTGTGGACTGTAAGTTTCCAACTATTAACCCCCTGTCACCCGCATATATGTTGTAAATTTAAGTTAAAAGCTAGAAATGGCAAAAGACATTGACATTTAATCGGTCTAGAGTTGGTGTCATGGCAAGGACCTATAATTATATACTAAAATGCCAAATAAAAGACATAGAAATGTAAAATAAGATGCTATGCTACCATTTGTCTTTATTTTCAAATTAATCAGGTATTGGAGGGGATGATTTTTTTTTATATATCAGATTAAGAATTAAATAGCAATATCGCCAACA
This sequence comes from Geranium brycei, assembly GCA_036897365.1. NCBI lineage: Eukaryota > Viridiplantae > Streptophyta > Magnoliopsida > Geraniales > Geraniaceae > Geranium > Geranium brycei. The sequence goes on along the minus strand of JAYMTP010003694.1, from coordinate 10,823 downwards.
TGAGGATTGGAACTAGTGACCTCATGCTTATTACATGAAGTCTTTGCCACTTCACCCACAACCTTAGGTTTACAGTTTGAAAGTTGCCTATCGAAAATTGAGCGACGACATTTATAGATTAATGTTTGAACACTTGAGGGTATACTTCTACTCAATTGCAGAGGCTACAGTAAATACAATACCGTTTAGAGTCGATCTTCCACTGTCAACGGGACATTATTCACACATTTCGAAAGGGTGGCATCCAGTTTCTCTCCAATCAATGTAATCCATGCCTGAGATCATGTTAATGCGTACTCAATTAACCGCAAGAACATAAACACTAATACCTACATTGTATCATAAGAAGCTATTTTTCATCTATAGTAAATTGCAATTAACCATCCTACGTAATATTTTGATACCGGAGAAGGCAGTCACACAACTTTGTTTTCAAGATTTTGACTAAACCATATAGACTTATTAGAAAGCAAAAAAATGTAAATGTCAAAATAAGATGACCTGGTCAGACGTAGTGAAACCCCTAATTGTGTCACCGCCAATTATTGCAAGTCCTTTCTCCCCCACTGGCTGTAATATTACCGCCTGGCAAAATGATAGTTATATCATCGTTTCTTTGAACGTGGATAATCTGTAATATCTTACATTGATATTCTATAACAGAAATTGACCACAGACAAAGGCAGCAGATATACCTACAGATGGAAATAGATTACATAACATATACAAGACATAAGTATATAATAGATATCAACAGCATTTCTACTTTATTGACCTTTGAGTGCCCCTGGATAAGAGAATAAATGGTTTTCTTTGGTCCCACACACTTGTGCATGTGTGCATTGAGAGCATACTAACAACTCATATTCATTTAATTTACCTATACTAAATCTCTAACTGGAAAGAGTTCATGTTTCGAGGAACTACTTAAGAAAGTAGATGCTGTGATACTGCAATTCAATCAGCTCTTTAAACACTTCATTCCTCATAAGACAAATCCACCCAGAATTAGTCTATATCAGTTTACCGCCCCCTAGAAAATGTATTTTGCTTAATTGATTGTTGACGTATGATTAAAATGTATAAACTCCAAAATATATGTCCACATTCCCTTTGGTTAGTTAGTCATGCATAGGGGTATATAATATGTGGTGGAGTCCATCACTAAATAACTTATCCTTAATTTTTACATAACGGGGAAAAAGAAGACTTATTTTGGAAAGAAGGGAGTATCGTTTGAACAATGTATGCAACATTAGAGATGAAATGTAGGTGAAGTATGATTTCTTGGTTTAATGAGAACACAGTACCACACCTGTGTATTAGAAGGAAGAAACGGCAGCTCAGACTTCCCAGGATACAGAGAAAGGTTGGCCAAGTAGTTTTCTGAAGAGAGAGAATTTGGATGCTCATTTTCTTTCTATTATGCTGTAGCTAAACAGTTGAAACTAGTAGAGATGATGCCTATGAATTACTTACGTGTTCCAGATTTAAGAATTCCTTGATAAAGTGAACCTTGCAACAATGCACGAGTGTCGACAGGCATAACTTTGTCGTCATCAGTGGAAGATTCAGCTGCAAAACCAACTTGAAGGATACAACGGCCATCATAAACAATAACCAGGGACCTGCAGCATGTCACACCTGACAGAGTCTCCCATGCCCTGAGAATATGTATCCCCAACAAAGATTAAACAAGCATGCCAAGTAAGCTGTAAGTTCTGGCCACTTAACAACAGCATATATTCAATTGATTCAGAGAAATGTTTACAAACAACATCAAACTTCAAGGTACCAAAAGATATTGCATACACAAGTTATCAATCATACAACTCAAACCAGGTCAAAATCAAGCATTGACAAAACTTCAATTAGCTCGGAAGAACTAGATCGCTGGATACGACTAGTTCAATTAAAAGCATCATTTCTGGTGGATGACCTAAAATATTGTACTGTAATCGTTCAATTTATAATTTTGTAAGCATATGTGCCGTGTACAATGTTCCAAGTAACTTAAAAGAAAGATATGCCGTACATTGAAAACTTTTAGGCATGGTAATAATATACATCTATGCTGTACTTACCATATTAGCTCAGAAACAACAGAATCAGGGAGACCGGAATATATCCTGCGGCATTCAACCCCTTGTGGACTTACCTATGATTAATAAAAATAAAAGGGATCACAAATTGTTGGGAATGAATTGAAAGTTAAATTTAATGGATGCAAAGTCTTTACCACAGATATAGATTTTGGACGAATTGACAACCATACTAGACCAGCTAGAATATTGGTAACCGCCAACCCTAGCGTTAACAAGTCCGCTCTTGACTGTGAACTGTGAAATACATAAGTTTTGCATACGTAAACCAAGTAGTCGATTTTAATATCTCATTATTTGGAGAAAATGTCAACCGGCAAAGAAAAAACTTAGATGTACAAGAACTACAATACATATAGCAAATTTCCTAAAGCTGGTAAGTAAAGCTGGTAAGTAAATGAAAAACATTCTGTGTTATAATTAAAGCTGGTAAAAAATTCTGTTTAGCAAATTTCCTAAAGCTGGTAAGTAAATGAAAAAAATCTGTGTTATAAGTAAAGCTGGTAAATTTCCCTTGCATAATGCATTTGCTTGTTGATCAAACATAGGCATGTCTAAATTTCTCTTGAAATAGCTTTATCATTCTCCACTTCCCAATGAAACACACTCACTATACCTGAATCTTTAAAGTATAGAAATGGAAGCAGCATATGAAACCCAACACTTTGTCTACAATCAACAAATACATACATGCTAGCAAACATAAGCATCACCTTTGGACCAAACACAAAATCTAAGAAGTTTCAAGGACTTTGAAACTATTGCATGAAAATTAGATTCATCCACATTGTCTTTGCCCTATTTTGTAATCTATCTCCGGCACCTTTGAGTCTTCGACAGCCTTTTTAACTCAAATATATAATCTAGTATAATTAAAAAAAGTTAAAACAACTTCAAACTATAGCATTCTAAGTCGTTCTGTGAATATTAAAACAACGAAACAATTTCAACAGAATTGAGTTCTTTGAATATGTAGACGCACGGCACTCTTTACTTGCTATAACTTGATTCAATTAGTAATTACCAACAAACAGAAAATAAGAAACTTAGAAACATAATCGAATCACAATCTAATTCCATCATGAACTGGTTGCATATGGATCATAAGCCATTCCTTCAACTCAAATTACAGTTCAACGAATTCGCATAAACATTTTCAACTAACAAAACAACAAACACAAATAACTTGAAAATCTCAATCCCTTGTGTCCTATACCAATCTCAAGCAAAACTAGCGAATCACACTCCGTACATTTCATAAGCATCACCAAACCAAACATCAAATTCACGTCCAAAGAGTCCAGAATCGAGAGAACTACCTGCCGGCGTCGGCGACCGGAGCTATGCCGGAGACGGCGCGATTGACGAGCACTGCGAGCAGAGATACGCCTCCGACGTAGATCGGCAAGCTCCGAACGGTGTCGTCGTTGCCGGAGACCCAGTCGGCGACCAAGTCCCTCTTCGGCTTCGGACCTGTGTACCGCCCCGTCTGCTTCGGAGAAGAAGCTCGCGCGCGTCAGTGCCGAGACCAAATCGATGAACGCGAGAAAGCGAAAGAGAGAGTGCGATTGAGCTCAGTGCGTACCTGTGAATCCGAAGAAACCCTAGCTCGAAAGCGCGGGAAATTGGGGATCGGACGAAGAAGACGGTTGGGGCTCCATGGAATTGGACCTCGAACCAAAATTCCCGCTTCCATTAAATAAACCATAATAAATAAATAAATAAATAAAAATCGAGTGCTTTATATTTTGAGCCGAAAAATGAATTTGAGATAAGAGATAAGAAAATATCTAATGGGTGGTGAGAACCAATATGATGCGCTCGGTACCTGTGTAGCTATTGTGTGCTCTACTGCACATTTGTGAGGGATGGGCACGGTTACAGAACCGGACCGAACCGGGTCTTTGGTTTCAAATTTATGAAAACAAGGTCCGGAACTACCATGTGAGAAATGGTCCGGTTCCTCAATTTTATTTGGTTGAAATTAGGACTGCCCAAAAATAACTGACCAGACTAAAAGATAATCAACCGAATAGAAACGATTTGATTCGGTTCAAAATCAAACCGAAACTCTATTGGTTTTTTATATTAGTTTATAAAATGAGAACCGATTAAAAATTGAATCGGCCCAAAAACCGATAGATTTGAACATGTTTCTCCTTTTAAGTCATCGGTCGTTTTTTATTTGGGTCAAAAATATTGGTCAAACAAAATATAAGTCAACACCGACCTAAAATGTGAGGATTTCATGATAATTGGTTCAAAGAAAATTCAACCAAAAATCGGTAAGTCAAATAATAACTCAAAGCGGTCTAGAATGTGAGGATTTCATGAAATTCGGTTTATAAAAAATCAAACCAAACCAAAAAATGACATAACAAAATTTGAATTGAACTGGATACCATCGGTTCGATTTCAACTTTTTTTAAAAACCGAATTGATCGGCTTAGTTCAAAAGAAAATTGAACCGTGAACAACCCTAGCTAAAAGTGATTAGTTTTTAGCTCGATTTATAAGCAGAAACTTTAAATTTGCAACTAAAAATATTCTAAGGAAAACTGAATGATAATATTTAAATACTACAACTTAATCAAAATATAGAGTTTGCAAAAAATAAAACTAAAAGATTATCGATTCTTACACTAAGTGAGAAATGATTGGTTCTGAATTGATTAATTGTTATTTTTATATTATTGAGAGCAGAATCAAATCAAACTGATCGATTCTCTCAAAATCAGAACAAAAACAAAGTTGTCCATTGCTCGTGTTATTTTAGGTAATGAAAGTGGCAATCATTCTAGGCCCGCTAGGGCTATTTTCCTTACGATACACATATAAGAAAGATGTGCAAGTGAAGTCGCTTTCCAGCCATGGTTGGGATTACGAACAAGGCCCAAAAGTGATATTGAGGATTGTCTGATATGGAACTCAAAAGTTCTTCTGCCCTAAGGAACTCGTCGACCACACCTGTGGGTATCTCGTAAATGTGAGTTGTGGTCTCATTTTGAGACATGTTGCTCACTTGGAGATCATGGGTTACGGGAAAAGATAATTTAGTGCTCTAATACCAGCTAAAAATTATTGTTTATTCTGACTTGACTTTATTTATCAATACGATAATATATGCATACAGAATAACAAGTGCATAAAGAGAAACAAAATCAATGAAATATCCTAATAATTTCAGTAAATATCTTAATCACTGTTGTTTGTATAAAAGTTAGGAGTTCAAATCTCAACTCAATTTGATTCTCAGTGACCATGAATAGTTCAAAATCTCACATGTGAAGATACTTATTACGATAAAATACTTTAATCTGTATATTTTGATTTTTATTATACAACAAAGACTGCTACGAGCCTTTAATTTATTATTTATTTCGGTGTATTTTTAGTGATCAATGTCATATTTGAATAAAGAAAAGAAAAAGTGAGGACTTTAAATCTTCGACAAACAAATACCATAAAATATTGGTTTAATTTCCTCCAATATCTCATTATCATTCACTATATCACCTTATATAGAGGTTGCATTTGTGTTATTCTAAGATTTTCGTAATGCTTTTTAATGGCAAGATAAACACAATTTTTGTTGCGCAAATTAGTCATGCAAATTGCTCACAACCCCAAATGAATGGTCTATAATTTTGCCTACCCAAGCTAGCTCAGTATATTATGTAAACAACGTAATTTGTTTTGTTTAACTATAAAAATTTTAAATATCAATGTCCAAACTAAAGCCACTTAAATACTTAATGGTGTCGCATTCTACCTCACGCATATAACTTTTTTTGACAACCGATAAGAAATAGGTTTAACGTTCACAGTTATCAAGTCAACTATTTTTGTAAACATGTACCGTAATTGATATATTTTCTTACTATTTTATTTCAGGTATCTAAATAAAACAAAATTCTCATTTTACTTTAAAATACACATTGTTATGTATTATTTTCGTTTATAAACTATATGCAACATTCAAACATTATATTTCAATTCATACAATAATGTCTTCGTAAATGCATAAACAATATATATCCCACAACGAATATAATCGATCATTGACATTCCAAATTTGTAATTTGCTTAAAAATATATCTTTTTTTGTTTGCTCGGCAAATAGATTATTTATTAATGAGAATGACTAAACCATCCCAAGGCGGGAGAGAAAAGTTAAAATAGTACATTAATAACGAGTTGAGATGATTTGAGTAAATTGAAAGACATTGAGATTTGATTTGCAAGAAGCACAAGAGAATTTGATAAATTATTTCGTTTCAGTTCAAAAATCCGCTCACGAATTCTTGGTTGATTGGTTAACTTCTTTGTGAGCCTTTTGAAACTTAGGCTTAAAAATATATATGGGCAGTGAGTTTTTGCAAGTAAACAGTAGTGTGGACTGTGGAGAATGGTGCTAGATTTTTTTTATTTTTTTTTAAGTTTTGGGACATGCAACGAGGTGTTGCTAAATTTTCATTGTTGATATCCATTTTCCATCTCATCAAATTAGGTTGGACTGTTTGTGACATGTTGAAAAAGGTAGAGATGCTCATAGCTTTAATAATTATTCTTCTTAGTTGTTTAATTCGTGTTAAAAGTTATTAAAACTCATATCAAAGAACGTTTTTATTAAAAAAACTAAAGTTTACGCCATCTCCCAAAAATTTAAGAATAAACTTATTTTCAAAATTTAGATGAAGAGCTACTAATTGGATTAGAAAAAATTATAACGAGTGGTTCACTTTATATTTGACTAACACTATAGTAAGCTAAACTAAAAAGTCAAATGAGCTGAATTTTTAATGAGCCGTTCGAGCTCGATTCATTAAATATTTGATTCGGGTTCATTATAATTGATTTTTAACGAAATTTGAGCTCAAAGTAGGTTCGATAAGCTCGGGAGCTTGATTTCACGCTTGATATAGTAAACTAAACTAAAAAAATCTAAGAAAATGAGAGTGCAGTCGGTTCAGTTTTCATAAATTGAAAATCGAGGGGTTTGGTTCGGATTGGTTCTGACCGGTTCGGAACCGTGGCCACCCTTATTTCTTCAGAAGGAAATGTGAGATTTTGTTTTGAATAATTACATCATTTTCTATTCCACCCAAAATCTCTCCCCATTACATGCACCCAGCAAGATTCGAACTCACAACTTCTGTTAAGAAAATGTGTGTCTTAAACTACTGAAATATTCCCTTGAGGACAACCAAATGTGAGATTGATCATATTTATTCTTGTTTTTTAGTGCCAATTTATTTTTATTCTCGTTTTAAATAACAATTGAGGTGTCTATAGAAAGAAATCAAAATAAAAATATAACCAAATTATGCTTATATCAAAATATTTTTCACTCGGCTCTAACAATTTGTATAGAGTGAACATTTTATAAATGAAAATGATCTCGCAAAACCAAAACTCGTCTTAATCATTGAATTTATAAATAAACAGCTTAAGTTACAACTCATCTTGAATAACATAGGTACATTATATTCAATTCAATTTTACCAAATCTACACAATTTCATCACCTAACTTGTACCTCTATTTTGTTCGTTCGATAACTGAAATAAGTTATAAATTTGTGTCACAATAATAATTTTCACCTCAATAATCTCATATAAGTTATAACATGATCTTATTTCTTAACATCGGTCAGATAGTCGTACATGTCATAATTCAATGTTGTTAGGAGAACTATCAAAACCCATGTCAATTTAACAAAATTTACCAATTTAAAAACAAAAAACCTAATATTCAGATTATCCATGCATTATTTAACATGTACAATAAACATATATTAACATGTAACAAATAAAGATATATTTTACTATACAAAAAAATTAGTGCGTTGAACGCTTTCTCGAGAATCTAGTATATAACTTCGAGAATCTTACTAACTTTCGATGATAAATTGTCAATTATTCAACACTATGTTGTTGAAATTTGCTTCATCAAAATTCTTGGTATGGACATTTTCTTTCTTGCCAACCACAAGCTAAGCTTGCTTGTGGTTGTGGAAAGCTCACCTAAATTTCATTGTCACGAATAAAATTTGGGAGATTGAAGAGTCGACATCAACTCAATATGGATCACAAATACTTATAGCCTTTTCAGGCTAAAACCATGCTTTGCCACAATAATAGTAGCAAAATGTGTTTGTTGTGTTGGGGAAATGAAAATGATGCGTGCCTTTAGCTACAACCAATTAATTCACAACCAACTGAAATTCAATTAATAGCTAGTTTGACACTTTCATTTTGTTTTCACACAATAGAAGCCTACACTATTGCTGAATCTTTGTACCATGCACTAGCTAGTGACTAGTTGATCGATTACTAGTGCTTCTTGTAATTTAAATGGAACTATCAATCATCAAACTTTATTAAGTTGATTTATTTTTTTCACCATACTAACCTAATTAATAATAAACTAATTCGGAGAATAATATTTTCCAATCTTATAAATTCAAAAATAATATATTCTTATTTGTTATTTGAGAAAAAAGATGTTGATGACATTAAATTGGAATTTCTCTCAAACGAGAATTAGCTAAACATCTTATTTTCTACTGAAGAGGTTGGTGAAACTTTTTTTTTCGTTTTTCGTCTAGGATTCGGCGATCCATTTCTCTTATAAATTGAAAGCCTATCTCCAGAGCCGAAACACACAACGAAAATACCCGATCCATCTCTCTCTCTAAAATTCGTTCCTCCTCAATTACTGTTTGCATTACGGTTAGAGTTCGATCTTGTTCGTCGTTGTATTCTGTGAGCGAATTGTCCATTACGGGACGATAATCATCTTATGGAAACTGGACTACTATGTCTCAACGAAGATCACTTCCGCCTCGTTCATCCGTCTGATATCGAATCTCATGTCAAGTTATATTTATTATATTTGTATTGAGATATTGAATAAATAAAATGTTGTTTATTTATTTATTTGTCTGATTCGATCTATTTTATTGTCGCATGAATGAATATGAGTTTAATTGTCTAATTTATGTTTATGGACTAATTCATATCTAACGTCTTTTCCATTTAACCTAGATCTTGAATGGTTGAAGACGTTTAACCAATCTACACCCATGATGATTGAAACCTATCTGAAAAAATGTTTTGACATTTTAAAAATGGATTAATTTTCTTGAAGACGAAAAAGTAGTGAGAAATTGATAAAAGATCAGGATCCGACAAGACTGATTTTAATTAAGGAGCGACCCATTTCGTGTGATCATGTCCAATTAATTGTCCAGCTTTGCTCCGACCGAGGTCCTATCAGAAATTGCAATCTAATCAACACTATATATTGGAACAGTTTATTTTCTTATCCTCACATGATACGTCTACAATTTTATCTTATCTCCACATTTATGTCCCAATCTTGATTGTGAACTAAAGGACATAAAAGCCAAAAATATGTACACAACAAATGATAGGACATCAAAATTAATGAATAGCACGCCTAACCCGTGTTGTAAAAGACACAAGGTGCTAGTCTGCTGAAAATGACGGTCATAATTAATCAAGAAATAAATTAAATATTTTGTGTTCAAATTACTTGAAGTATCTTATTCATTAAAATTCGAATATTAAATTTCATACAAAATAATTTTCTTTTTGCCAAACCAGACTCAATTTTATAAGTAATTTTCTTAATTTGTCACCTAATTCTTTTTCACCCATGTCATGGGATTCCAACATGTATATAAGCTATTGAGCTATTTGAGTGTCGGTCTTAGAAGTTTTTTTTTAAAGAGAGGCTTTAATTCATTAAAATCAAATTCGGGCAGTACAACCAATCTCAGTAGAATCACTACACAAAAGCACTTATACAACTAAACATCCCAAAGCAAAGCTCTACACTTGAGCTATTGAGTAATTCATATATATCACATATTTTTTTTTACGTGTAAACATATATGTATTCAATACTGATCTTAATATTATATTAAAACTTGTTATTTAAATGAGTGAATAGATTTACATCAAATAACTCACGACCTCCTCTGCAAAAATGTATGTCTCCAGACTCCGGCAGTTGAAGTGTCCCCTTTAAAGCAGTGGATAAATCACATTTCCTTAACTTGAGACTTAACACAGCAACACAAGTTCAATTGGTTAATATGCAAGTATTAGGTTTGGTGGGTTTAGAAAAGTGAGTGAAAAAGAAGAGGAGGTGAGGATTGGGACAACTTTGGTGCGTACCAAAGTGGCCCAACAGCGTCACGTGACACACAATTCCAAATCCATTGCAAAACGAGAACCGAGTCAACAAATCCGTCTCCATTAATGCACTCCTTTTAATTAATTTAGTAACCTTACCTTACCTGTTGGAATTGGAAAAAAATAATTTATCTATTTGAAGCACGTGCTCTCCAAATAAATATATCATGCTATCATCCCTCCTAAATTCACTTTTACTCAAATCAATATGATACATTCATTCTCATTAGGTCTGTAAACGTGCGGAGCTTTTAACGAGCCGCTCAATCTTGGCTCGTTAAATATTCGGTTCGGGCTCGTTATAATCGTTCTCGAGCCGAATTGTAAAAGTGGGCTGTATATAACGGGCCGGGCTACACAACTAAAAGTTCAAGCTATTAGTTCAAGGAGGCGAGACCCACCAACACAGGCCCAAATCGGTCTCGCTCTGATACCATGTAAAACTGGGCTGTACATATCGGGTCGGGCTCCACAACTAAAAGGTTAAGCTATTAATT
>JAYMTP010003693.1:0-16443 GCA_036897365.1 Geranium brycei | reverse complement strand
GAAAGTGTAAATACAAGAAATAATCGCCCGAAGAATATTCGCCATGAATCCACCGCGATTTGCGCCCAATAATCCGCCAATACTCCCCCTCAAGTTGGAGCATGCAGATTCCGAATGCCCAACTTGCCCAACAAGTACTCAAACTGTCTCTTCCCGAGGGCTTTGGTGAAAATATCCGCACGTTGTTCTGTAGTAGGAATGTAAGCGGTGCAGATATTCCCGGAGGAGAGTTCGTCGCGAATGAAATGACAATCGACCTCAATATGCTTCGTACGCTCGTGAAATACCGGGTTGGCCGCAAGATGTAAGGCCGACTGGTTGTCACAATATAGTCGCATCGGACCGGGGTGGCGCACCCCAAGAGAAAATAGTAACTCCTTCAGCCACTTTAACTCACAAACAGTGGTAGCCATAGACCGATACTCCGCTTCGGCCGAGGAACGAGAGACTGTGCGCTGCTTCTTTGTCTTCCAAGAAATAGGGGAGGAACCTAGGCATATAAAATAGCCGGTTAAGGAGCGGCGAGTGCGGGGGCAGCTCGCCCAATCAGAATCACAATAGGCGTTGATATGCAAAGCAGAATCAGCGCGAAGCACAATACCACGCCCCGGAGTACCCTTGAGATAGCGAACAACGCGGATAGCAGCCTCCCAGTGCTCCACATGAGGCGTTTTCATGAATTGTGCAAGAATATGCACGGAATAGCTCAAATCTGGTCGGGTAATAGTGAGATAAATAAGGCGCCCAATCAATCGACGATACTGATCAGGACTATGAAATAATGGTCCGCCACAACGCCCCAATGTGTGATTTTGCTCGATGGGAAAGGCGGACGGACGTGAGCCGAGCAAACCAGATTCCTCAATAATATCCAAGGCATATTTTCTCTGACACAAAAACAAACCGGTCCGGCCACGAGCCACCTCAATACCCAGAAAATACTTGAGAGCCCCCAAATCCTTCATATGAAAGCACCGACTGAGATAGTGTTTAAAATTTGCAATGGCTACCGAATCATTGCCAGAAACCAACAAGTCATCCACATATACCAAAACATGAAGTCGAACATGATCACGAGCATAGGTGAATAGAGAATAGTCCGAGTAAGATTGCGAGAAACCATACCGGAGTAACGCCGTGCGAAGCTTAGAAAACCAACAACGAGGCGCTTGCCGGAGACCGTAAAGAGACTTTTGCAATCGACACACAACCCCGGGCGGTGTGGCATAGCCCGGAGGGGGTCGCATGAACACGTCCTCAAGCAAATCCCCATGCAAGAAGGCGTTATGGACATCCATCTGGTGGATTTCCCAATTTTGAGATACCGCAACCGTAAGAAAAACTCGCACCGTCACCATCTTTGCGACCGGGGCGAAGGTTTCTTTGTAATCAATCCCCTCAACTTGACGATTGCCAAGGACAACGAGACGCGCTTTATAGCGCTCGACAGTCCCATCCGCCTTATACTTGATTTTGTAGACCCACTTGCAACCAATGGGTTTCTTGCCCGGAGGCAACGGGGACAGCACCCACGTCCCATTTTCTTCGAGGGCCTGAAGTTCATCATTCATGGCATTACGCCAGCGGCTATCTTTGAGTGCCGTACTGAACGAGGTGGGCTCAACCCCCACGGTTACAGCGCCAAGAAACCTACGATAAGAGGCAGAAAAACAACCGTCACCCATATAATGTGTGAGAGGATAGGATGTACCTGAAGACGTTGAAGGTGCGGAGGCAGCACAAGGTGTATGTGTAGCATGACGATGAGCCGAATAAGTAACGAACTCGCGCAATTTTACATTCGGCAAACGCTGCCGATGCCCGCGCCCAAGCGGAGCGACGGCTTCAGCCACGGCTGGGCTATCTTCTGTGCTGTCTAGACTAGTAGCAGCAGCATTCGGAGGAGCAGGAATATCGTCGGGTGGTGGGGTGGACACGCCGCTGTCTGCGATGGAGGGAGAAGACACCTCCGTGGACGGGTCAGCACGAACCCCACTCCCCCTTTCGCCAGCGGGAGGCGCAGGAGCAGCAACATCCGTCCAGGCCAGCACGTCGTCCTCAGTAGAAACTGGACTCGTGATGTCAAGAGCAGCTCCAGGAGGCCGGGGGTCAATAATAGCAAACGGGAAAATTGTTTCGTCAAACCGCACATCACGCGACACAAAGAATTCGCGTGTGCGTAGATCAAATAAACGCCACCCCTTCTTTCCATACGGATAGCCAACAAAGATACACTTTCGGCTGCGCTCGGCGAACTTGTCATGATCGCGGGACTGTCGGTGTGCATAGCAAAGTGCCCCGAAAACCCGAATATGATCATAAGTGGGAGCTTGGCCAAATAGAGCTTCGAACGGAGTCTTGCCATGAAGAACCGGAGTCGGTGTCCGGTTAATGAGATACGCCGCTGTGAGAACGCATTCACCCCAAAAACTGATCGGCAAGTGTGCTTGGAACATCAGGGCGCGAGCCACATTTAATATGTGCCGATGTTTGCGTTCGACGCGCCCGTTTTGTTGGGGCGTGCCCACGCAAGACGTCTGATGAATAATACCCTGTTCGAGGAAATAATCCTTTAAACACATGAACTCTGTGCCGTTGTCGCTGCGCACAGTCCGGACACGAGAGAAGAATTGCCTTTCCACCATAGCACAAAAATTCTTAACAATTCTAGGTACTTCAGATTTTGCCGCAACCAAATAAATCCACACCGAACGAGAAAAATCGTCCACAATAGTCAGAAAATACACAGCGCCGCAAGAAGACGGCGTACGATATGCACCCCATAAATCACAATGAATCAAGTCAAATGAAGCAGTCACTTTATTATGAGAGATTGGGAAAATTTCACGTGTTTGTTTAGCTCGACAACACACGTCACAATACGGAACAGAAGCTTGATTTTTATTGGAACAAAACAAATTGGAAAGAACATCATACGACGGATGCCCGAGTCTTTGATGCCATCGTTCTGGAGAAATCTCTTTCGTAGCCTTGTGCGCTTGTACCATCGTGGCTCGTCGTAACACATACACCCCGTCCCGCTGCTCACCCGCACCAATCATTGTCTTCGAAGTGCGGTCCTGTATCACACACAAACGGGATGAGAAGGTAATGAATGCATTCAGATCACGCATCATCTGTGCTACTGAAATTAAAGTGCATGTCAAATGAGGAACATAAAGCACATTATGCAAAAATATATCATGTCCGAGACACAATGTTCCGGCTTGGCTTGCCGCGGTTTGCGCTCCATCCGGGAGTCCTATCATGCACGGAGAGATACTCGTGACATTGATCAATAACTTCAAACATCCGGTCATATGTTGCGAAGCTCCCGTATCTAAGAGCCAATCATTGAAATTAATCTTACCGCCAATTTTTCCGTCGCCGGTATCTCTTCCAGGGCCAAGGAAATTGAGCAACTTCTGCCATTGATCATCATTTAGGCTTGGCATGCCGCTTCGATCAGCCTCTGATACCATGTAAAACTGGGCTGCACATATCGGGCCGGGCTCCACAACTAAAAGCTCAAGCTGATAGTTGGGTTTGACCCTTTCCTTTATATACAATCCTTTGATCTCATATTCTTTCAATGTGGAACTTTATATTCTCAACAAAAAGCTAAGCACTTTCAACCAAATAATATTTTTATCCCAAACTGATATAGGTGGATAGGTAGAAAATAGCTAAGAGTGCAAGACAACCTAATATTATTACTGTTAGTTTGGCTAACAATTACGTTTAATAACTAAAATATCTCTATTCAAATATATGATTTAAAAAATTGAACCGATATGAATTTATAATAAAATATTGATATTATAATATGCGTCGATGTGAAGTATATATTTTTTTGATTAAAATTATTTTAATCGACTAATAATATATAATGTGAACTGGTATATTCCTAACCAAGTATTATTTATTTTTATTAAAAAGTAAAGTTAATTTAATCTTTGACTCTAATTTGAAGGGATTATTATAGATGGGAAGGTAGTAGGTAATGAAAATGAAGCATTGTAAAAGTCAAAACCCCAAATACACACCAAGAATGTGGCAAGTTTTTGGTCAATTCAAACCAAAAGCTCACCAAACATTGCCATAGCATAATTCTCCAAGTGGCTTACTCACATTGATTCAACCATATTCTCTTTAAATTCAAAGAAGCCACCAACAAAATCAAGTTTTTGGTCTCCATTCCATTCTCTCACTTCCTCACCAACCAACAATTTGTATTTAAAAGTTCTTATCTATATTTCACCAACTACAAATATCAGTTACTTAGCCTAACAAAATATTGTTTTACCAAAAGTTGTGAATGAATGAGCAAATGTAGCATATAATAAGTATGAGTTTGCAAATCTCAATAGGCATATTAGTAATATTACATTTTAATTTGTTATAAATAACAACTAATTATTACTTTGAAAAGCCTTAAGATACTCATAAAATTTAATAAATAGTAATATTTATCTTATACTAATGGTGTCATGTATCAACCTTATATCTATGCATAGCATAGAATGTATATTACGAGTTTTATTCGTCGACTTTGTTTTTGTTGAATACTCTTTTCTTATCAGCGAATTAGGAAAGTTTCTTGTTTTGGACCGACTTTTGGGGATTCGTGTTATCGGTCTTTTAACTCATTTGCCAGCATCCGAGAGAAAAACTCGTATGTATCAAGATTCGAACTCAAGATCTCACATACGTCAGTGCGAGCTTCTTGTTGAATACCCGTTCTCTTACACCAAGTATTACGTTGTAAACAAGATTGAGAAGTTAGTAAAATAAAGTATTTAATCAATTCAAACCCAAAATCTCTTGACCATGTATTAGTCTTGACTCACCGAAGAAGAATTTCACATTAATAAAAAATAATTGTTTCAAACTACGACAACGTAATATATTTTCCCCGCCTGAAAAAAACCAAAACCATACGATGAAACAATATATTTATAGGTACGATAAGATAATACAAAATATGAGTTATGATTGTTGTATAAAAATTTTCATCCTGACTAGAACCAATGAGATCAGTAAATACAAAATTATAAATAAATTTAGGCATTAATACCTTAAATAAAGTAAGTTGATAACAGTTGATAACATCCACATTTTAAATAAAGTAAGTTAATAAATTTTCGTATTTATTGCTATTAATAAAAGGAGGAAAATATGATTAAGAAGTGGGCCCACAAGGCCCAATAGAGATTTTCGTTCGAAAGCAAAGAACCTGATTCGAATTTCGTCCGAATTCAAAAAATCGTCGTCACTATAAATACGCAACGAACCAGACCTCGCTCTTCTCTGTAAATCGGCGCCATTTCAAATCTCTCTCTCTCTCTCGCGTCATCGGAATCGGAGAAGAAGGCGATGGGAATCGGAAACGGAGCTCCGTCGCCGTCGTCGCTGGACGATCTGATCGAGAAGGCCGGTGGTTGCGCCGTCGTCGACGGCGGATTCGCCACGCAGCTGGAGGCGCACGGCGCCGCCATCAACGATCCTCTCTGGAGCGCTCTCTGCCTCATCAAGGACCCCGAGCTCGTCCAGAAGGTCCTCTCCTCTCTCTCGATTTTGATTTTTTTGTTGATGTTTCGATTTTGGAGTTTTGAATTTGGAAAATGTGGTGGTGGTGATGGTGGTGGTCTGAGATTTGACGGATTTGGTGGAATTTTGCAGGTGCACCTTGAGTTTTTGGAGGCTGGAGCTGATATTTTGGTGTCTTCGTCGTATCAGGTGATTTCTCTTCACAATCCGCATTTTCTGTGTTTGAATGTGGATTTGGGGATTTGTGATCCATTTGGAGGTCTGTGTTTGAGGCTGGAACAAATTGAGTGTTGTTTCTTGTTCTGCATTTTGGAAGGAGCTATTTTCGTTTTGTGTTTGTTGAAATAGGACACCAGAAATTGAAAAGAAAAAACAAATTGTTGGTAAATGGCCTCTTTAGATGGCAGCTGAAATTGTGTGAAATAGAATATGAATGGTTTTGGTTACCAAACTTGAGTCTTTTGTTCATTAAACAAAGTTCTATGAATCTTTGCTCATTTTGTATCTGCTAATGGTTCTTCTAATTCTTTGGATAGAAGAAAACGAGACAAATTTGTTTGAAATCTTGAGATTTGCAATGTATATTTAATATAACACGAGAATACATTTTCCTGCGGCCCTCGGTTTAAGACTTTTTTTTGTTGTAGTTTGTAAATGAAACATATAAGCATTCATAAAGAAGAGACTGACTTATTAATGTCGTGTGCTTGCAAATCTAATGCTCGAGCCCTTTGAATTGAAAGCACAACCAATTTGTTAGAAATCTTGAGGATTGCAATGTATATATAAGATAACACGAGAGCACGTCTTTCTGCTGCTCTCGGTTTAAGCCAATTTTTGGGTGTGGTTTGTGAACGAAACATATTAGTATACGTACAGCAGAGAGTGACTTATTAATGTTGCTTGCAAAACTAATGTTCGAGTCCATTCTTGTTCTCTTTATTGATTTACTGGTATTTGCTTACAGGCCACGATTCCAGGGTTTATTTCGAGGGGCTTTTCCATGGAACAAGCCGAGTCATTACTGCAGAGAAGTGTTAAATTGGCTACTGATGCTCGGGATAAGTTCTGGGATGCCACGAAAAGCATTCCCGGGCATAACTTCAACCGTGCTTTAGTTGCAGCATCCATCGGGAGCTATGGAGCTTATCTTGCAGATGGATCAGAGTACAGGTACCTACTATTAATTTATAATTATTGTTGCGACATCAAGAAGTATGCAGAACATCATGATTTTGGTATATAATATTAGTGGGACAGAGTGCTGTATATACATAGTTGAACTATTGTAATATGTTATCATGCAAATGCTTGCAGTGGAAATTATGGACCAAGTATAAATTTGGACAAGCTGAAGGATTTTCACAGGCGCAGACTGCAAGTTCTTGTAGAAGCAGGCCCCGACTTGCTTGCCTTCGAGACCATTCCCAGTAAGCTTGAAGCACAGGTTTGGCCTTTCACCAATGTCCTCTCAGTATGCTATATATTTCCAATGTTGAAGTTATCAATAGGAGATAGTCTTATTCTGGTGCAATGAGACATGACCTGAGCAACAGCCTCGGATTGAACACATGGTCGATCATTTTTTTAGTTTTCTGATGCAAACTTTGTAGTTCATTGTTGGTTCTGCTTTCCCGAATTTGCAATATCTTCTGTAAATAGACTATTCTCAAGACATTCCAATGCTAGTTGGACTGGAACTGATTTTGTGAAACTAATCACAATCCCTCTGCATTGTTTTTTTTTGGGTATAAATTAATATGCAAACCGAGAAAATAAATAAGTGTATGTGTACATCGCAACCTTTCTGTTATCAACGATTTGGTCTCTTTCAATCGTCATCTAAATTTGGAAAACTTGCAGGCGTGTATTGAGGTTCTTGCTGAAGAAAACGTTCAAATCCCCTCATGGATCTGCTTTAGTTCAGTAGATGGCGTCAACGCCCCCTCAGGAGAGAGCTTCAAGGAGATTCTTGACGTGATCAACAAGAGTAACAAAATAGGAGCTGTCGGGATCAACTGTGCGCCTCCCCAGTTCGTCGAAAGCCTCGTCCAGAAATTTAAGAAGGTACATTATTAACATAAATAAAACTCGTGCCATATGTCATATGTATCCTACGTTATGTCCTAAAATCTTGTGTTTTTATGTCTAAAGTTAACGGAGAAGGCCATAGTTGTTTATCCCAATAGCGGCGAGGTGTGGGATGGTAAAGCTAAGAGATGGCTGGTTAGTGTCTCTTTCTTTCCTTCTTCTCCTACATTTAAATTCTTCATAAAACTGTCAGTGTATTACTTCACTTTTGCAGGTTCTTGTTTACCTCCTTAATTGCAAAACTTTGTCATGAGCAATTTAAAATTTTGCACCATCAATCAAAATCGGTCAAAACTGACGAAAAATGAGTGATATGCAAGTCATCTAAAGTACCGTTGTCAAAAATAACATAAATACCCTGACATGAAAATATTTTCTTAATTTTTGAATGGTAAACATAACTATTATTTACATGCAATTTTAGAAAATAATCTAAAAGGTATTTTTATCTTTTCAACATTGATGTTTGTGATTGTTAAAAAGTTGTCTTTAGTATATATACCCTGTTTTTTGTATCCTATAAAATTAGATATCGAATCTCTTACCAGTTTGCAACTATTGTTTTAAATTTGTGACAGCCATCGAAATGCTTCAACCATGACAAATTCGACCTGTACGCGACAAGATGGCGTGACGCTGGAGCCAAGCTCATCGGAGGCTGTTGCAGGACAACTCCTACCACCATCCGAGCGATTTCAAAAGCTTTGAAACGGAAACAGTGAAAACAAGTCTTCAATTTTACTCACAAATAATCTATAGTGTTCTTTGCAGCTTCGCCGATCATGCTAAATTTATTCATCAATGTGTTTTTAACCATTTCTAGGTCATTCATAGATAGGCTTACTCATTTCGGAAGGTGCGCCTTAAGCTAATGATTTTGTTGTAGAAGATTATGATCCATCCATGCAATGTAATCTTTTTTTTTTCTCTTTGTTTTTAAAAATTGTGAAATGAAAGTCAATTATCGGAAAAGAAATAAGAAAACTTGTAATGAATAGTTTATGCTATAACAAGAAAGAAGAGGGCAAAAATAAACAAATAATTCAAATAAAAAGAATATCAAGAATTTGTCTAGTGTATTGATAACGTGTCACATAGTTCGCATATAGAAGTAGTGTTGTAAAAAAATGGTAAGCTCTAATCGGGTGGAGAGAGTCTCTTGGAGACCAATTGGGGCTTAATAAAAAATTTCGATATATATATATTTACAACATTAGACAAAAAAAACGTATTGTTATACAAATCAAAGAAAATGCATCACTCCAATTTTATGGAGCAAATCACTCAACAAACATATCTTACTAATGAATCGAGCTCTTCATGTCTAGTGAACTCTATATCAAATGTTTTACTCTTAATCCTCGACTCATTAATCGATTAGCAAGATCACTAAACTTCTTTGACATGTACCTAAGTCTTAACTAAACAAACTTTCTTGAGCTCTTAGAAAAAGGACATCACATATACCAAATTGATTTCACACGTAGTGTGAACCCACCTTCACACAAGTTCACTACAAGCTTGAGTGAAAGAGATCTCAAGACAACAATGTAGTGGGTCCCACAAAGTATGGGACCACGTCCGGAACAAATGTGTTCGTGGGTCCCACAAAATCCACCATTGGGACACTAACCCAATGAAACGAAACGGTTTGGGATAGACTTTCCAATTCCCTCCAATAAAAAACGACCGACACACAAATTCATCCCCAAACCCAATTTTCACCCCATAAATTATCGACGCACAAATCAAATGCCAACACCTTAACCCCATGGAACTCACGCACACACGATCACAAACCCAACAGCAGCAGTAACTAACCAACAACAACCTTAATTAACGCACTTCCTAGGATATAACGAAGAGGAAATAAACACAACCGCCGAATCAACAAACCACACGTGGAGCTGTGGTCGCAATTATGGTCGGAGGCTCTCCAACTCCAACACCTCCGCATGAACTCCACCTGTCGCCTCCACGTCCCCGACCCGATTTTTTTACATTATTGCCCCTCCCACTCCTCATTATTTACCACCCAATAAAAAAACCCACAGGTCCACAACCGTAAAATGTAATCATCATTGCATGCCCAAAACAGCACCATATGCTTCTCTTTTTATTTATTTTGGTCTTCTACATTAATTAATACACGACGACTTCACCAAACAAAAATTAATTCACGAAAACAAAATTGGAAAATATAATTTGATGACGTCATTGGTGTCCTATCCCAAGTGAGAGCTCCAGCCCAACTCCGAGGTCCTGATCGGCCGGGAAGTTCATTGCCGGAGACGGGCCTGTCTCCGGCGCCGGCGATGACGTGTCATGTTTCATCATGAAGTTATGAATCGCAACCTTATTGTTATTATTTATGTGGTCGGTGGGCCTGGGCTTATTGGATCGGGGCTTGGTGGGGGTGGAGCCCACGGAGGAGGGATCTTTGGACACGTGGCGGATGTCGTACGCCTTCAACGGCGGTCCCTGGCCGTCGGCGGCGGTTTCCGACGCGATCGGCGTGATCGGCTCGCCTTTGAGCACGGCTTCGACGGCGGCTTGGCAGAGCTGCCAGCTCCCCGACCACAACAGCCCCACCGACCCGTAAATAGGGTTCACTATCCGACCACACGCCTCGTACAACAAAGACCTGAAAATCGCTGTAATAAAAAAAACATAAGTTCTCGATTCTACGAAATCAAAATCGAGAAAACAAACACAACCCATCTTATGATTTCAAAAACCCATTAATCTGGACCAAAAAAGTTTCGATTTGGAGCAAAATCGCTTAAATAAAACAAAAATGTGAATTCTCGATGTTCTACGAAATCAAAATCAAGAAAATAAACAAAACCCATCTTTTGATTTGGACCAAAAAAAGAGTAAAGTTTCGATTTGGTACCAGGTCGGAGGTGTTCAGGTCCGGCGTTGACGAGGTTCATGAGACCGGCGCGGCCATATAACTTGGCCAAGAACACGGTGGCGTGAGCCTGAGACTCGGGGCTCTTGATCCACTGAAGGCAGGGCCTAATGCTACAGTTCTCGGAACATCCCTTTCTCAGCACCCGACACCCATTACAGCTCATCCGCATTTTCGGACACACTCCAATGATCACGGAACAAAATAAGACTCAACAAAAACCGATACGAGGTTGTAAGAAAGAGGAAATGTGGGAGAGAGTTTGAAATTTGTGAAGCGAAAGAGAGGGATTGAGTCGAAATATATATTTCCCTCTGGGCGCTTGGTTTTGGGCTTTCGGGTAGTGAAAGGGGACACAGCTGTTTCTTTAAAAAGAGAATCGCAAAAACTGGTTTCCACATTCGAGGAGAGAGAGATGGTTTTAGAGAACCATAACCAAGGCATGGCAAAGCGCGTGGGTTTCACGCCCAACCGAGGTTGGTGTCTCGACGATCCCATTGGGGAGTAGCCTACGTGGCATGGGATTAGCGAAACCCCACAAAAAGTCGTAGACCGCGAATCGATGCGAGCAAAACCTTGGCCCGCTGTAGTCACAACTTGCCCCTACTTTAGTCTATTAATTACGAGCTTTGCCATAAATGTGAAAGTAATCGTAAATGAGTCGAATCGGTTTCAATTGGCCAGACTCGTGCTATAACAAAAGTATTTAATTCTTACTTGAACGAGTTCACGTAATTAGGTTTTAATTTGACTTGAAATTAATATTGTCAGACTCGATTCAATTTGTTTAATTTGAAATACAATTATTTAATAAAGTTAACTTTTATTAAACATAAAAGTGTGTAATTTATTAAATATGAAACGAGTCGGTTCTAATATGACTGGACTCAATTCGTTTAATTTATTTTAAATATTTATTAATTAATTATATATGTATGTATATAGTCGTGAGTTTATCAAGTCTTTAAACAATATTCTCGGGCTCGGCTCACTGATTAAATCAAAATTCATATTTGGTTTACATGATTTATGACAGGTTCTAATTGAATATTCAATTAATCAAAATCGAGTATCTGTTCCTAATTAATCATTTATCATTTTTTATGGCACATTCAATATGATTAATCTCTCGAAAGTCATCTCCACCTGATTAGCAGTTAACGTTTTTTACAATATTAATATAGTTAGTGTTTTAAAAATTCTCGACTTTTTCAAATATTTCTCAATTAATTCTTTATTAATTTTAAAACTGAATTGATTAATTCCCAAAATGTCTCATCTGTCCTACCAGCGTTTGTTGTTTTTTCAGAATATCGACATAGGTTAAAATACCAGTGATTTATGTGGAAGACAATAGGTAGGGGTATAATGGGGTTTTCGTATTGCAGGAGAGGTGACAGGTGGAGGAACATGCAAGTGAGTCCAAAAAAACGGAGGCGGCGCGTGGCAGGCACAAGCAGGTGAGAAAGAGCGGTCGAATCGCCACATGTCTTGGAACGACACGACAGCCCACCTGCGGCTCCCATTTCGGAAATATTAATATTAAATAAATGAAAAAGGAAGCTCCTGGTTTTCGGGAAGGGTTCAAAACCGCCGATGCAAAACAGGGGAAGGGTTCGTGGGTTTGGGATTTGTCTGTGGGCGCACTTTAAAACTCGTACAAAGACTTGTTTGGCAACGGTTTTAGTTTTATTAATTTATTGTTTATCTCATGCTTATCTTATGAAACATGTCACCTGATTAATATTGTTTAATTAATTAACCGTATTTTGGATTGCGATTAGTGGAGAGTGCCCAATTGGGACCAAAAAGTATATTTCATGGATATTATACTTTGCCTTTAGTTTCTATTTTTGGAGCTTGTTTGATCGATTATTTTGGTAAATGTTAGTTGGATTGTGAATTAGAACAATGGTGCTAATAACGTGAACAAGAAATAAGTTCCCGCATACACAACAATGAAGAGAAAAATTGAGTCAGTTTTTTTTTGAAAGAAAAATTGAGTAAGTCTTATGTGAAAAGAATATAAAATAAAATAATATGTATAACAAACTCAAATATTCAAGTTTAAGTTTTAATTGTGAATGATAAAGTGAATTTATTTATTTATTTTAACAAGAAATATTTTATATACTATAGTATGATAGGTTATTTACTATGCTTAATAGATCCTTAATAACTATCACCATCTTTGATGTAACAAATAAGTAAAATATATAGGGATGGGAAGAAAAGGGTTTAATTCAAAGAGAATTTGACATTCTCAATTCATTATTGAGTCAATTATATTCTTACAAATTACTTTACGTTGAGTTTCGATTCATATTTTTACAACATCATTAACAAAAATTGTCTAATTGGTAACTTTTGTTGAAAGTAAAACCTTTAAACTAGGAAGAAATCGTGTATTCCAATATATTAAAAAAAACAAAAATTACAAAACCCGTCACATTATTATTCTTAAAATATACATAATTTACCTTATTTATTAAAATATGATAGTATTTGCCTGCAAAAGATACACAAATTTATTACCCGATAGATTTCGATCATAATAATAACAAAGTGCATATTATAAATATCAAACAAAAGTAATTTATACTTTTTTCCACAACACTTAAAACAATAATCTAGAACCAGCTTGAGTTAACCAAGTGATTTAGAGCATAAATAAAAATTTGCTTTTTGAACTCAGGTCCAAAGCTCGAATCTCAGCGTGGTACCTAGAGATATATCCGGCTTGATCTTGCCTCATGACAGTTGATGTTTGGTTATGTTTGTTGCTATATATATTTATGTGTGTTTGTCTGTATTTCCTGCTTGTAGTAGTTGTATGGATTATGATGATTACAGGGTTTCACGGGTTCTGTAGAATGATCACAGAGTCTTTTCAGCCATCGTGTTGAAAGTGGTGGCATGCATAATTCTGTTTGGTCTTGTAGTGCGAGAATTGTTCCACCTGTTTTGATATGAATATTGAATGACTTGTTGATTAAAAAAAACAATAATCTAAAAGGGTGACATAATAGACATATAACCGAAAACTTAAACCCGATAATAATACAATACACATATTGTGTGGCACTAACACTTATTATTGGACCGCGCCATTATTACTCCACGCTAGATTATTTGAATATGGTCCAAACATAGTGATTAATATTTATTACGAACAATCTTGATAGAGCCTGACGAAATAAAATAAAGATCGAGATAATATATTTCTGGTAATAAAAATGTTACGTGTCCAATTTTTATACCAATTTAAGATACTTTGCATGGAGTGTAATTTCAAAGTGCAATGTATTTGAAAAGTTCAGAGTTTGGTCGGAGGACCAATTTACGTGTGCCGCAATGCACCAACCTAATCGTGAAGAAACATAAGATCAATTATTATATGTCCTTGGTGAATTTAATGAGTCAAATATGATAATCACAATTTTATATGAATTAATTATCATGTCATATTCCTAAAAAAAAATTTTATCATGTCATATGTTATTGCTGTTTAAACTTTACATTATTAATAAAGATGTATTAATTTTAAATTTTGTTATGATCATAATGGGATGAATTAAATGATAAATTTAATATATAATGTAATTCAAAAAATTATCATGCCATCGATTTGAGTATATTATATGGCATAATAATTTAAGTTGATCATATCTGACCGGATGGTCAAAAAGTATTTACGAGTAAAAATAAGTTATAGGGTAAGTAACTTATTATTGTAATATAATATAAAAAAATTATTGTCAAATATTGTTGAGCAGATTTACATGTAATTTGAACTGTCTATTAAATTATGATCTTATATTTACATATTTTTTATAATGCTTGAAGATATACTTTAAATTCAATAAAAAAATGTATTGCTTGATTTTCGACCTCTCTCTCGTTATAAACATTCATTACCATATATTAAAATCACATTATTATTACCTTAAAAAAAAATCACGTTATTATATATTTTCAACCTCAAAACACTGTCACTATTATCTACACTGTCAAGTTTCAACCGTGATCTCATTTTCCAAGTTTAATTTTAAACATATATCCACAATATCTACACATGGCGATGCCACGTGTTCGCACAGGAGAAATACACGGAGGCTGACGTGGCATCCATGCAGTGACTGGCCCTTGAAGCTCCACGACAAAGAACGCGTGGTCTGACTCTGACGCGCCAGAGCGCGTGAGGTGTCCACGTCAGACTCCCGGTTTTTGGGAAATCTTTATAAAAATAAAAAAATACCACTTTGGAAATACCGAGTAGCGGGTTTTGTAGCCCGTGGGCGCTTAACACAGTTTAAATTAGTTAATTAATTAACTATAATTAGTGACTAATCTAATCTTCATAATTAATCTATTATTATGGATTGGTTATTCCATATGTAAAGTCAATAACCAACAAGTGATCAACTATGGTAGTTTAGTTTACTATTTTATTTTTCAGCATTTACTACAAAGATAGTAGTCCCATACAAAAACAAAATGTTCGATATTATATTATTTGTAAGTTCAACTCACTTAAAAGTTTAAACTGATAGGTGCATACTCGAATTATTATTTAAGTTGGTCGACAGAATACCCATTTCACGTTCAAGTCATGTTGAAAGACATGTAAAAACAATGAACGTAGTGCTTGGACGACCTCTGATCCATGAGTCTTAAACCCGAAACGAATGTCATGGAGGTTTGGTCAAAATCCAATCAGACTTTGATACCATATTGGAAGCTCAACTCATCTAAAAGCTCAAACTAATAAGTGGAGGCCCAAACTATTATTTAAATTATTAGTTAACGGATTCACATCTTTCAAATATAATACTCTAACAAATTTGTATTTAAATAATTTTTTTATTAAAGTTTTTGGTAATTGGTGGTGTCATTAGTAGAATA
The DNA here is from genome assembly GCA_036897365.1 of Geranium brycei. NCBI lineage: Eukaryota > Viridiplantae > Streptophyta > Magnoliopsida > Geraniales > Geraniaceae > Geranium > Geranium brycei. Next base: position 983 of record JAYMTP010003693.1, on the reverse strand, counting down.
TATGGAAATGTTATTTGATTCTTTATTGATTATTTGATATTATAAGAGAATATTGGAATTTAATATTATTGGTCTTATATGTTGAATAGCTCATATGTTATCGTACATACATATTAGGTATCGAGTAATGTAGGTTTCCTCGATTTAATCTTATTTATGAACAAGTATATTATCGCCTCAAATTCAAAAAATAAAAGGTATTCCCCAAACCTTTATTTACTATATAACTTAAAAGTTTAGATAAATAAACTCTAACAATTGTGAAAAGAATCGTATACTAAATTATTTATAAGAGTTTATCATATACTTTATTCTATAGTAATTTCAATATTGTTTAATTTAGCTTTTATTAATCTGTATGTTCAAGTTCAACCTGATTTTCATACAATGGAATTAGGATCTAGCATAGAGTCGTTAACTATAAGAAATGTGCTTAATTGGGATTTGAAGGAATCTTGTACTATGTTGTAAAAATAAATAATAAATGTCAATCTAAGGGACACTACTTGCAATATTTTTATTTGCTACTATGTTTAATTAAAAAATTAAATTAATATCATGAAAACGATTGCTTGGAATCTAAGAATAGAATGCAATTAATTAATATGACATTTTGTCCAAGCTACCTTTGAATTGATTAGTGTTGATAGAAACTTGTTGATGCTAGATACATGCATGTAACTCAACATGGACTAAAAAAGAAAAGTTTCCTAATGTGTCATCCTATTGATGATTATTCAATTAAAGTTTCTCATTTTAGGTGCTTGATTTATTCTATGTATATTTGTTTATTTTTTTGCTTAAATGGTTTGTGGGTAAAAAGTCTTGGTTCATATTCTTTTTTATTCTCATTTTTTTAATATTACAATACATTAAATCTTATGTATCATTTTAATCATAACCTACCATCTCATCTGTTATGCACACATTTAGAAATGACAACGGGCCAGGTTTGGATCGGGTTTAGCCAAATCCGCACCCGT
>JAYMTP010003692.1:0-16444 GCA_036897365.1 Geranium brycei | reverse complement strand
GTCTGTTCCAAACGTTAAAACAAATTAGGACTCCAGAATGTGCCAAAGCCACTTACCATAAAGCGGAAATCTTATGGGGTTACATGTACCTGTCCATATAGTAGGTCTAAGTAACTTGACAGTTCCAAAGCAGGTTTGAAAGTATACACTCTCGATTCAATGAGCTGAGACATTGATGACAAAATTAGAATATGAAATGATTGAAGAGCTTTGAAATTGATAATGTATACAAGTGTACATAAAAAGATCAAATGATACAGTGACATGACATGACATGCACAAATGTGATAGTATAGTTACTTAGACACAACAAAACACAAATTTGACAATCTGCTTCATCTATTCTATAATATAGCATTCCAATATGGGAAAAGTACAATTGCAGTCTACCTAACAATATTTTAGTCTACCAACACAAACTCAAAATATACTTGTGTGTATTTATAATGTACATTCTCAAAATATAATTTTCATACATTGAAAAGGTAGATGCAGACACCAAAATGTACTGAATTTGAGATGTATACAATTATATGATTGTGATTTTTTCCTTGGTTTTGACTATGTTGGACCATTTTTAGCCCTAGAATATCCCCAATCAATGTCTTATATCTCATATATATTATAATACTTGTAGCTGTGTCCAAGAAACTCATTCTATAGCACCCAAGGATTCATTTTAATGAAAGTTAGCGCGTATAATGTATTGAAGATGAGAAAAATATATAGGGGCCACAGCTACAGATGATTATCCAACAACTAAAGTATCATACTAGTCATTGCCCTTTTATAGCCAACATACTTTAGTGTGAACTTGTGTAACACAGTGAATTCATCATTCCTCACCTGATATATAGAGTTCAGAGCAGCTAAAGAGGATTCTTGAGACATTATTCTACTGGCGTGTTGAAGTAGTAAACTTCTAAGCCATGGTAAGGCACATCCTACCACTGCACCCCTGTAGGGGAAATTGAGCAGAAAACAAGTTCAGCTCACAAGCACAGAAATAACAAATTTGAGGCTGCAACTTAATAACAAAAAAAAACAGAATGCATCATAGAAGACCAACACAAAACATTACATACAAGATAATCAATGAGCCATATCATAACTACAATTAATTAAGAAGTGACTTTTAAGTTATGAGCTTCACTCTCAGAGAAAGATGGTTTGTGTTACACCCATTTGACTTTGGGTCAGCAAATAAGGAAAAGATTTCTTGGAAAACAAGTTTTCTTGCAAGACAAGTTTTCCTTTATTTTATTTCCTTAGTGAGCTTTCCTTTTATTTTTCTCTCCCTAATGTTCTAGCTTGAGAAGTTTAAAATAGGGTAGAGGCGGCGTAGGCTGTATGCAATAGAATCTGATACTTATCTTGTATTTGAGCCCTAGACTGGAGAGAAACCAGGTGTCTTGAATTACCTGGAAGTATTCAATAAAATTTCTACCTATTATTCTATTTGTTTGTCCCGAATCAGCTGATACTAACTTAAGTGTATCAGTTTGAAGTCAACCAGTTTGATCTAGAAACGAGTAACAGAATTTTACTATTGACATATTTTTCAACCCAAACTCATCTAACAACATTCCATGCACAACTAGCTAGTAACGAATATCCATTTCACAAAAATAGAAATAAGAAACTCTATCCCTTCAAGTACAAATTACTAGCACAGGAAAGAGGAAAAACCAACAGAATGTAAAAAATATATCTACAAAAAGATATGGATGCATGTAGAATTCAAGTATGTCCTGGCAAGAAAGATCATCGAGATTCATGACATGGATAAAAACGATACCTTGATTGTATTATAGATACAAGAGAATGTAAAAGATTTAACACATCAGATGGATTCAAAAGTGAGGCTGAATTCATAATAACCTGAACATCACAAGAGGTACTGTTAATCAACACGACAAATATGATGTTCGTAATTAATTGTCGACAAAGCATATGAGGGGAAAATAACCTTTTCATCTTGAGTGTATAAACAATCCAAGAGAAGTGCTCGATCATCAGCTCGCAATGCTTGTCTAAGCAGAACATGAACTGAATCTGCACTAGGAGGCTTTGCAAGAGAAGATTCTTGTTTTTCTTGGCTCTGGATTTTACGTAAATTTAGAGTAGCAAGTCTCTCACCCATGGTTGGCTCATTCAAATCATCAACTCCATCCATAATTTCACCGTGACCTGTATTGGAATTTGGACACCACAGTTTCATAAATAATGCAAAACTCAGTCATGCATTCACGTCCCCATGATGGAAATCACAATCACGTAAATGTTGACCAAGACTATAACTCGAATATCTATATCAAATAGAACAAATAATAAAGATATGACATGCCGGAGTATCTGGTTAAAGTGCCCCAAAGAAGAAAGCCACTAGCTAATCTCAGGTTAGCCTAAATAAAAAGGTTAGCCATGATTTGGAAATATATATATATATATAAAAAGGCCTTTTCATATTTATTGCATCCCCAAAATTTATGATTTATCCTAGGTTTCCTTTTATAACAACTTGCAACATAATTGTACATACCTTTCTACAATATCGATAGTATTCACTTACTTGAGACACTTCCTAAATTAGTTGTCATTTTACCAACAAAATAGTCATTTTTGTTTAAGCTATGCTCAAGACATGATGTCATGTACACATATATATTCAGTTACAAAAGAAGATACATAATATGATTCTCGCAAATCAGCCGCTTAGCTTGGACAGTTTAAATCTCTAGTAAAGCCAAGTAACTGTAAAGCAACTTACCAGTTTCAGTCATATCAGTTGTAGTTGCGACATCTAGACCAGAAATTGCTCGTTTTTTATTTGTCTTTTTCTTTTGTGCTGATTCCAACTCCAAATTAAGGCATTCTGTAGGGAAGTATTCCAGAAATATATTACAGAGCCACTGACACAAACAACCCAGAAAATAGCTATTTTTAATATAGACCAGATTCTTCCATTCTTATTTGATAACATTTTATTGCTAAAAATACCTATCAGAATTTAGACAGTGTTGAGGCATGCCAGTGGAGGAATGCCTCTGCCATTGACAACAAAGAAGACTTGAGTACCAATCATAGTTTAAAAAAGCGTTCGTTATGATACTTTATAAGATAATCACATATGCATAATTAAGCAAAAGCACAATAACTTATAACAACAAACACAAGAATAATAGCAATCACTGACAAACCCAGATAAAAAGAGCAGAAAATATTCAAAACAATTAACATTAAATTACCTGCAAATTCAATACATGATCTCATATGATTAAAATAAGAAGCACCATTTTGTGATGATATTGATAACAGTTTTCTGATAAATGTAAGAATAAAACAGGTAAACTAATTATACCTTAAGCCTATGACAATATCAACGTGGCTGTGATACTTTGATTTACACAAGATTAATTTCAAAACAACTAAAATATGTTATTAATTAATGCTATGGTATGGTATGGTATAATCTGATCCTAAAGACTAAGTGATAAAATCAATGGTTTCACCAACAGTACCGAATCATCCCAAAACTGTCCAAGCCTCGAATTAGAATAGTTTCGATTCGCAGATACAAGAAATTAAGTTTCCGTAATCTGGATTTATGAACTTACAGGTTAATGGAATACTCACCTTTTGAAGAAGAAATGGAGGCATCTCCTTCTGGAATCGGCATCGACGTCTTGGGAAGCTGAAGCTGGGAACGATTTGACGCAGAGAAAGACAAGAGTAGATAGATAGGTCAAGTTTTTCAAACTAAAAATGGGCCTAATTTATTCATATATATATGGGCCTTTTCTGGCGGGCCGAGTCTAATAAATCGAATTAATAAAAAAGTAATCAGATATTAATAGACAATTCAAAGATTTATTAGAGTGATTCGTCGCATTTAGGGTTTTTGTTCACTGGATCGGGGAATCCCTTCTCAATCCGTCGCCACTGGGTCGTCATCAGTCTTTGCTTTCGATGTGAACACATATGTGACATGTTGAGTCCTCAACCACTTCAACCTTCTACCTCATCCTTCAATAATGTCTTCATAAATTATTGGAGAAATTTTAGTTTACATCTCTATATTATACTTCGTCTCTAAACTATTTTTCAAGGCTGAAAAACACCTAACAATATGTAAGTTGCAGTGTAAATACTTTAATAACTAAGATACTTTAACGTCATGTATGGACAATCGTCTCCTAAGATACGTCGAGAAAAAAATAGGGTTGGTTGTTTCTATTATTTGTAAAGAATGAAACCACAATCTTAGCAAGATGTAAAGTCCTAGAGAATATCGAGTTCCAGAAGAAAAAGGATTTGTTGAGATAAAAAATTAAATTAAATTCAAATTTGATCTTATTTTCGTTCAATGATATTTTTCCAATAAAATTCACGAGAGAAGATTACGAACCTTAGGTAGCACCGCTATTTTCCACACCACCCTCCACGAAAGAATTCTGTCGTGAGTGGTCCCGCTGTCATTCATCTACCGCGTTAGCCTATAAGCGGACCGAACTGAGTACTTCTCAAATTTCTCATACCTCAAAAACCACGGATCTCTACAAATATATTTGTTAATTCAGTCCTGCACGAAGTCTTTTTTTTGGATAACCTGTCTACGTTATTATAAAGACAAGTCATTACATACAATACGAGCAAGGACTCCTAGAATATACTCGGGGCCATACCCACAGTCAGAACCTAAACGAGTCAAAACAGTTATACTATGAACCGCCTAATTTCCTGACCGTTTAACAAAACAAACACAATAATTTATATGACTATCAAGGAGTCGATAACAATCACCCAAAACTGATCTCATGAGAAATGTGAAACTCGGGCACGTACGAAGACAATGAGTTACTAATTATTATGATACATGGTAGTCATCACACGGTTAACTTATTGACTATTTTATTTCTACTAGTTTTACTTGAGAGAAATTTTTATTTACTCGTTCTCATTAAAAAAATTTGTGCAAACCTTTATTTTATAAAATAAATATATTACCCTTCGTTTGAAAATTTTATTTGACGGGTGTAAACTTTGCTGAGATTCAAAATATTTTCCCTCATTGGTCTTTATTGTTACCTTCAAAACATTTTTATTTCACTTATACATGTAATTAAACTTTCAATTTTCCACTTATAAAGCAAGATATTGGAGAATCGAACATATATACCTGTCCCGTCTCAGGTAATGTAGCAAAAACCAGACCAAAACAAATTCTCTTGTTGAATAGATACCAGAAGGTGGATAAACATTACATTACCCATTCCTATTGTCCAACACTGTTTTTGTTACGGTTAAACTGGAAAAATCTAAGAATGGTTCTATTTTTTCCGACGCGAAAATGCAGCAAAAGAAACAAAACAACTCTATATCCTAAGGCCATAATGAGCAACACCAGCAAATTCTCCCACTTGGAGTTACTGTCTGGAGATATGTCATACGCACTGCGAATCGCCTGAATCCCTAATATTGTTCTTACCCCGACTGCAAAGGAGGTTCCCAGATACTCATTCTCCAACATCCCCTGAAAACACCAACATAAAACAATTTGAATATATTCATATTAACACAAGTAACATGTTGGAACATTTATGTTTGCTGAAAGTTAAAAACAATATAATTTGAAGAGGCATGATTGTTTCTTGAAACAATGACTTTTCCTGATAAGTATTTTTGTTAAGGCTTATTATCGCAGTGAGGGCATAAATTCCTAACGAACAGTATAATAAACGTCTTGCTGCAATTCCGTTTTATTATTATTCAGATACTTTTATTCTAACACAACACGTGACAGAAGATGGGAACTTGCCTGGATGGAGTAAGTGTGGAAAGCAACATAGGATAGCGGATAAGTCCATACAAGTTGAGGCAACGCATTACGGATTCTCAAGTATCCGGCTGAAAGCATCATCACCATCTGAAATGCACACAATGGGACAGTTACTACAAGAAAGGTCGTCTAGTAGACTTGGATCAATGAATTCAAGTGAACGGGATGGTGAAGTGGAGCTTACATGCACAGAGACGAGTGTCAATACAGTCCAATACACATCTTGCCAGATAGAGGCAACGACAAGCATCAGTCCTTCGTTTACCAACAGGCACATGAAGAAATTCAGCACAAAGTACATCAACATGCTGAATTCATCCCTCAGCCCTACGAGGAAGTAAAAGACAAGGCTTGATGAAATGGAGATGAGAAACAGGAACGGGATGCTGGAGAGAAGTTGCCCGAGTAGAAAAACGATTGCTCCCGAATGTCGATTCGATTCTTCACTGGCATATATCTGCACAATAACTGATAGTCTTAAACATTTCCAAATGAAGAGAATTACAAGACTAAACAAATATCGTAAAACTCATCTAAGGATATTATTTCTCATAATGATGAAACAAAAATACTGCAATGCTCTGAGAATAACATGCCGCGAGACTTTAAAGCGACGGATTCTTATGCCTCTTTTTTGTATTTTTAAGTCATCTCAAAAGACTGTTAACCCACACAAATTGGTGTTGACTCGACTAAGAAATCCATTTGGATCATATAACTCTGCTCAAATCAAAATCAATATCCATGACCTATGCGCCTATAAGCTAAATAGTAGGCACAAAGGCCATGACGACTCTTATCTTTGTGCCAGGAAGACCGAACCACAGCTAAGGGAGACCCAATTGACCACCTTTTCTTCCACCAAACAAAGCTTATTTTACCTCAATTTTTTTACATTTAAAATATGGCATGCATTTAAAATCAACATTAGTGACAACAACTTTATCCTATTCAATTAAGTGCCGGTGAATATATAAAAGGGTAACTCCGTAACTGTAACTTCAGAAATAGACTATTACCAAAACAAAACAAAAATATTTTGGGATTTGTGAGGACATGAAGCTAACATTACGGTTAAATGCAATTACAATACCTTGATTTCTTTTACATGAGCTGGCACTCCAGCAATGCTGAGAAGTGAAGTGAATGATACAAACACAAATATTGCTGCAACTCTTGTCTGAAACATAGGAGGTAAGTAACTGAAAATCCTAGTCATGCATGTCAAAGTATAAAAATAGTTGGATGCAGGTGTATAATCATGTTTCATGGTTGTTAAAGTCTCACATCGCTTATATGCAAGCACCAGACCAGCTTCATATATAGTTTGACAAGACAGTTCGTTAACTTTTAAGTTGGAAACTAACATTGTATTCCAGTTTTGCCTGTGAAGGGGAGTAACATGCAACCGTAAACAAGGCCATCAAGAAGCATGTTCATCGTAGACCTCGAGGTAGAGGTTTAATTTATACAACAATTTTTTTATGTATACCCACTTTAGACTAAATTACAAACATCAGTTACTCTCCACAAAGGCCTAAGATATTTTTTTACCACTGAGAAATCCAGCCAACCAACAGGGAATTGATGTTACGAAATAAGACAAAATAAGCCCATTATATCATGCACATGATACAACTACACGGTGATCGTGATGGCCCACATAGATAAAATTGCTGGAACAAGATCCTTTTGTTATCAAAAGCAAAGGATGAACATGCTTCATGACACATCTTCACTAATAAGATGTTCTTCAAAACTTGGTAATAATGAAAACATGCTGGGTATTAAGAAACTCACCACAACAGATGACAGAGAATGCCCTAATCCAGAAAATACAGTACCAACACAGATCGTAAGAAGCATACAAAGAATCAACCGAAGCCAGTAGTATTTCCATTCCCTTGACATAATTAATAACGATCTCCAAGTCAAAACTGCTATCCGTGTGGCATTGCTAGCCTTCCCCTTCCTTTTTAGAAGCGGCCCTTCCTGTAGCAAGCAACAAGTTAGCTGGAGAAGACTATAGAGGCTAAAATGACTATGATGCAGGCAATGACATGAGAATTATTTTTCCTTTCATAGTAAAAATAGCAATGAAGAAAATAAATTGGGGATTAGAGGATAGGGTTGGTTATTAAGTTTGAACTAGTGGCCAATCTATCAAATTCTACAGAACTCTTAACTGTTATGATTCTTGGAAATTTACAGATTTCATTACTTTACAGATGTCTGTGACAGACTATGATAGATCTACTGACCCACATATTTACTGGTCTGTAGTAAACTTTGCTCGAATCAGACTATGATGATAGATAATAAACCTTTTCGGTAAGTCTCAGAATCATATTCTCAACAGCCGCAGCATCAGCTGATGATTTGTACGTCGCTTCAAGGGTGCGTATGGCAACTGCAGTATCCATGTGCACTGATGAAAAGTCACCATTGTCGTCCTGTCAAAGTGTCACACTCGTGATTTGAGGAATCAAACAAAATGTTCATGTAAACAGGACAAAAAAGTATGGGAGGACGCGCATAAGGGAATTTTGTTGGAATAAAACAAAAAAGATAGCATAACTTGCTTACACCAAATGGAAACAACAACTAGTTTCCATAAAGGTGATTTTATATTGCAGTCCAGGCGATGAAACTAACACAATGTAATAGCAAAAAGGGGTACCTGCCAGTTTTTGCACATGGCAATTATTCGGTCGAAGTCTGTATTTATTGCACGTAAGAAATGATCGGAAGGACTTTGCATGATTGGGCAAGGGAATCCGGCATTTGAGAAGTGCTTCAAAAAGCAGAAGTATGTTTGATTAGTGACAAGCTCCAATTTGTTATCAAGATTGCAGGGCATTTACTTTAACAAGGGAATTTGTTTTGGAATCAATTTATTTTGTACATGAACGAGGAAATACCAATTAGATCCACAATTCCACATGATAACTTACCTGCAAGCAAGCCAACGTTTCTCCAAAAAATAGAGTATTTCCATTCGAAAGAAGACAAATCCGATCAAAGAGACCGAATACTTCTGTACTGCTTTGGTATATCGTGAAAAAAAGAGTGCATCCTGTACTAGCAAGTTTCTTCAGTGTAACCATCATTAGAAGCGCAGACACGCTGAAAAATAAAAACGGAAAAACATTAGCCAAATCATGATATTTCAAACAGGAATTCATAATCATCATGGTCAAGCGGGACTATTGAGCACCAAATTTGAATAGCACACAATGGATAAACCATAAAACAGTAGTTCTGAAACTACAGGTGCGAATAGCTAAATATAATCAATAAAAATATCATATCTCAACTTTCTGCAAACAGATAGACTTGTGATAATTTGCATCCTTAATACTTTCTATGTTTTCCTTACTTTCTAATGAAATTAGTCGTAACACGTTTGCACTATCATTATATCAATCAAATTTCCCTCTCATCAAATAAACTGACAGACCAGCATCAATCTGCTGTTTGAGCACAGAAACGGAAATAGTAGTGTTTCTAAAATGGTTCAATAGCATCTTTATTTTATTGCCTAAATTATTTTTAGCACTAACAAGTTGTTCCAAATTTTGAACAGGTGCAATTGAACCATGTTGGTGATCATAATGACTTCTGGTGTTTGAGATACAACACAAAATCAATCAGAGTGAATAATAATAATAAACTTTACAAGAGAAGGGGTTAGAACAAGAAAAATATGAACCTGTCTAGATGATAAAGAGGTTCATCTATGAATAGGATATGAGGCCTCATCACAAGTTCCCTGGCAATACTAAGACGTCTTCTCTCGCCTCTTCGAATTCCTTTCATATAGCAATGTCCACCTATGAGTTTGTTTGCATAATCATCCAAGGACATTGCATGGATTGCATCCTCTACCACACTCCTTTTCTGGAAGAAAAAACCAGGAAGTTGAAGCAGTGCCGAGTAATATAGGAATTCTCGAACAGTAAGAGATCCAATCAGAGTGGTCTCCCTCTCCACAAACCCCTGAAAATTGGAAAACAAAAGGTCAAGAATCTCAGAGGAAAGAGTAATATTCTATAAAACAGAATTAGGGAAAATGCATAGATTTGCTTAAAGCAACTAAACAAAGAAAAAAAATATCCTCCCTTCAAATCCTGTATGTTATATATTAGATTCTAGAGGCGTCATTCGTTGTTTTTGGGATATATATGTGCAATGGCAAAAATAATCAGTCTACTCTGATTTCATTTTAAATTACGCATTGATCTGGTCTCAAACGAACAATGTGCAACATAATATAAATCACCGACATAAATGTAGAGGACAGTGTAGGAATAGGGTAGGTGAGCAGCCATGGTAAAATCAGTCAAATAAAATGGTTAAAGAATAAACAGCTATGAAACCTACTCAGAACTTACATATGAACCATAAGGCATCCTTGACTTAGCCCCATTCACAAATACTTCACCGTACATTTTGGCTGAATTAGGCAACCTTCCTACAGAACAGTGAATAGCTTCCATTCAGTTTCAATTCCAAAGTGAAATGAAATTTAAAATGCCAGGGAGTAATGACAGAAAATATTATGTATAGGAACCTGCAATAGCCCTCAGGAGTGTGGATTTCCCCGACTTGGCAGGGCCCATGATTACCGTCATTGTTCCGGGCAATGCATAGCCATTTGAACTCTTCACTACCTTATCAGAATATTTCCTTTTACCCTTTATTGTAACAGTCAAGTCTTTCCAAACGACAGAGGCTCCAGCTATCTTTCTTGCAACAACGGCACCTTCCGGTATCGGCGGAGATGGCAAAGACGCGCTATTGATCTTGGAAAGAGATGGAGAGGCGGGTGTTGATGCAACATTTATAGAATCACCCCCGTCATCCACCCTAACGTCGATATCTGTATCCTCCCAGTCGGGTGAATCCTCGAATGAAATGGGCTGTCTGAGTGAACCGGGTTTACGCAAGTAGAAAAAGTTACTTGAAGGCACTCTACTTGCCGGACTACTTGCTGAAGATGAGGAGGACCTATAATCTGATTGAGAGTGTATCTCTTCCATTATAAACTTCAACTCTAGAACATTCAACCAATATACCCAACCTTATAACCTCCTTTGCACAATGATTTTACTATTAGTCTGATCAAACTAATTTGTAAAGAATCTGAATCACAGCCAATAGGCCTTCACTGCCGTGTAAGAAGCCTGCGTCAAATTAAAAAATGAAAAAAAAAACTGATTCAGATTCTGAAGTCAAAATAAACAGCAAAAAGCTTCAATCTATCTGCTGACTTGCTGTAATGTAAATTGTAATCTTCCATACGGTAATTGACAAAACTAAATATTCTACTCCCGGGAAAACAAGCTGCAGCCGATGCCTAACAATTGATGATGAAAACAAAACGGTAGCTCTCTGCAAGACGAAACAAGCTGAAAATGGAGGGGGTGCTAAAATTTCCCACTTTATGTGAAGTGTGAACCAAAAGAACAGTAGCATTATCTTCTATTCCCCAATGTCTCCACACAAAGCAGGATGAGACTAAACTAGACAATAAAACAAATCAAACTAGTAAAAACCAACTAGCTAAAAAGCACCAAGTAACAACCAAATCACATCAAGCAAGCCCATGTCTTCTATTTTCAGTGCAGACATACCCACTTGCCCAGCTTAAAGAATCTCCTATAAATCTCAATCCTTTCAACCCATTGGGACCCAATAAAACAGAAACCCAGCTGAACAAACCCATTCAACCTCTTCAGCTTAGACGAGCTTCGATGCAAGATTCAATTAGAACCCAATAAACTACATTAATCAAACATGCTTCCATAAACCCTTAAAAGAAAGGAAAAGAACCTAACCTGGATCTGGGTAGGAGCTTGTAGCAACCAGAGAAGGCAACTAAACAAATGAGAGCGAGCTCAAGGAGAAGAGAAGAGACAAGAAAGAATCCAAGAATGTGAAAGGAGTGATAAGAGTTAGTGACCACTTCCCTATGGAAACCAAAAAATCTAAGTGGACCATTTGACCCGCAATTTTCGGGTTTCCTTTATTTTAACACCATCATTGCTTATGCTTTGCTTGCCAGTTTGCAATAATACTTCTAACGTTATAGTCTGACACTGCCTTATGCCATAAAAATAGTAAGTTCAAACTTCAACCATTTGCATTACTATATTTAGCATATCCAAATCTTAGATTAATGCTTTTAGTTATCTCTATGGTCTTACTTTAGTTTTTCAATTATCCAAATTTAGTATAAAGATATTGACCCAGAAAATTAAATTAGATAATTTAAAAATTGAGAAATTTCATTTTCACCCCATAACTATAAGTTCATTTTTATGTAGCTACACATAAATTTGAAAGTTCTTATGGTACCAAAACTATTTTTAAGTCTCCCGTTAATTTGTTTCCGTCAATGTGGAAGTAGGAAGACATAATTGTTCTTTATACAGTTAGAGTTATTTTCTTTGTAATTAGTAAAGAACTCAAAAAACCAGAGGTCTTGATTGTTTCGTTGATTCTTGCTGCCACCGTGGTTGGAGTAGCTGCAACCGTTGCCAGAGAAGCTTATGTCGTCGTCGACTGAGGAGGAGGTCATAAATTATGAATGTCCATGGTTCGGTTAACCGAACCAAAGCGTCTAAAGTCGAATCAAACCGAGAACTCTGATTTTACACTTTTTAGAATCATAATCAAAACTGAGTATAATTTAATGGTCACTTTGTAATCACTATAAATTGGTTCGATTTTTGGTTTAAACCGAGCCGACCAAAATTTATAGGTCTGATATTCATGCCCTGTTTTTTATCCATTCAAACTAATGATGATTAAAAATATGCATAAATATTTAACTTTAAATGGCCAGAATACCCACAATGAAAGCGAAATTTAGGTAGGAGTTTATGTGTTGAGTTAAATGATGTCATTTGTGAGAATAATAAAGAGTCCATCCATAATACTTGGATGATTTTGGGTGCGACACGTAGTAAGTGAAATTTTGGTTCAGTTTATCCGATTAACCAATGATTTTTTATTATATGAATTTTGTCCAAACCAAAATTGACCAGTTCACTTAAAAAATAAAATCATAACCTGACCATAATCTATATATGGCTTTCGATTTCTTGGTTTTGGTTCGGTCTGGTTCTTAGTTTAGTATCGATTTTTGGTTTAAAATGGACACCCTAGTCATAATCGGAAAAAGGCAAGAGGTATGCCCTTCAACGTTGTTCCTTTTTTTTGTTTTAAATGAAAGCAAGATTTTAGGGTTAGGGTTTTTATGAACGTGGTTTGTGTGCGTACCCATGTTATGGGTTTAGGGTTGGGTACTAATTTCTTTTATTTTAGAGTATTTTTGTTTTTGTTTAGGGTTGGGTACTAATTTCTTTTATTTTAGAGTGTTTTTGTTTTTGTTTAAGGTTAACTTTTGTGTGTGAGTAGTTGTGAAATTGTTTCCCTCTTGAATTGCGAAAGTTAGGAAATGGAGTATGTTTGCAAACCAACTCTCAAACATAATCCTAGAGTATTGAAGTTTTACCATGTTGAGAAGTTTGTGAAGTCTTCAAAAAATTACGGAGCCAATATTGACTTTTGAGGATGAGTGTTAGATTGGCAAATCCATGGGGTGCAAACCAACTAGCATGGTTCATAGGAAATCTAGAGGCCTAGAAGGTAGGTAAAAGACATTAAGCGTGACTGTGATTTTAAAGACTTTCAATACACATAGGCGTTCCCATTTACATAGTTAATGGAATAAATTCATTACGCGTAGTCAGTCCTTTTGAAAAAAAAGTATAAAAGATTTGTTTTAGACAAATATAATCCTATAATCCCATGAAAGTGAGAAGTGACACATCTAATGTGGAATTTGAATCTCCCAAGACGTATGAAGATTTGGGGCAAGAAGAGAATATAGTTTGAAGGTAGAAAAATTCAAGAATGGGAAATTGGCACAAATTATACATAAGATTGACAATAATGACAGTAAGCCTAATGATGATGGTAAAAAGAAATAAATGTTGGGAGTGAAGAGATAGATGTTGGATTTATAAGACTAGATAAGTTTGGGAGTGAGGAAGTTGGAAGTGGGAAAGTGGAAGAGGAAGGGGAAGGGGAAGAAAATGAGGATGTGCATCTACAATTGAAGATGAAAATATTCATTTATCACTACTTAATAATGAAGCCGAACACACGAGAAAGGTAGATGACAGTTTAAGAAAGCCAGATATTGAATGTGATGAAGGGAAGACAAGTCTGAGAAGAGGAAAAATATGCAACAATAATTATTGTACGAGTAAAATTAAATTGAGATTGTATTCACAGTTTAAGAATTCATTTATTTTTAAACTAGTGTTCAAAACTTATGATGCAGAGTTAGGTTCAATTATTTGTATTTGATGAATGAGGGTCGTAAAATTGGAATCTTGTGCAAGACCAAAGGTAGTAAGTTCTAATGTTGGTGTCATGAAAGTGAGAGAAAACAACGTGACAGAGATAAGATCTTAGAGGAAAGATCACTCATGCATCAACCTCTGAGTAATGCAAAATTATGTATGATTTCCTTGCACAAAGGTAAAAAATGTGTTTATAATTTTTTTATTTCAATGGTATATGCCGTTTGCCGTTGTGGAACAAGAGACCAAAGAATTCAAGTGGTTCTTGGAGGATTTTTTAGGACTTCAGTTGTAATGGGCTACGAGAATGAGTGTTCAAGTCAGACAAGCAAAAGGTAATAAGTTTAACTTGTCGGTTTGAATTGGCAAACTGTAATATGCTTGTCCGTTATTTTATTATAATATTATTATGCCCTTGTTACGTATGGGCTCCTTGAGCTACTTCAAGTTTGGTATACGGATATCAAATATTGATTTTGCATGCGTCATCTTTATGAAAATTGGTATATGAAGTTTTAAGGATGACGATTTGAAGGACTATTTATGGGTTTGTGCAAATAGTTACCAGATAGCTCTACCACGTTGATAACGGGCAATTAGGGAAATCGGTGCCTTGAAAGAAGAAGAAGCAGCAACCAGTAAAGAAGACAATGGATTCTAAAGGACAAGATAAACACATGATTTTACGTCAGGGATACATTAATCATTTTACATAAAAGGTTAACGTTTTAAAGATAGAGAGCGATGTGAAAAAAGTGTATAGTTAAAGGGGCTTGCATTCAAGTAATTCCCGATAATATTATTACAGTTTGAGCCCAAACTTGGAGAAATGAAGCCCATGAGGATCCACTTAAAATCCGAAACAAGTGTGGGTCAGATTATTGTTTGGACGGCCCATATACCATGAAGTCCCATCCCAAGTCGCTGGGAGTTTCAATTCCTTTCCAATTCCCAATTTTCTTGAAAATCAAGACACCTTATAAATTCCCTGCGCTTCCTCTCCCAAATCTCCCATCTTCTGCTGCATCAATATTAATTCATGGCTGATTCATCCGACTCGTGAGTCACCCAACCTTGATCTCAATTTCCCAGATCCTCAATGTTTTTTTCAATTGCTTGATATCGTCTTGTGTATCAGGAAATCGGCGAAGAAGGACTTTTCAACTGCGATTTTGGAGCGCAAGAAGTCGCCTCATCGGCTGGTCGTGGACGAGGCCATCAATGACGACAACTCCGTCGTGTCGATGCACCCTGATACAATGGAAAAGTTGCAGCTTTTCCGCGGCGATACCGTCCTCATCAAGGTATGATAATCGTTAATGTCAATGTCAATGTCAATGCTTTGCTTGTTTGTTATGGTGATTTGATCTCCAAAGGGTAGCCCTAATTTCACATTTGTGTTCATGGACAAGGGTTTGTTGTGCTGGTGCAATTGAAATTCAACTGCTTGCTAATTCATATATGTTGGTCATAGTGTTTCAGAGCTAAAAATATGGTGTAAGATTGATGGACAATTTCGTTGTTGCTTCAAAGTTACTGTCTTGCACCTCAACTGCCCTGTTATTTCCTGTCATTACAAGTGATACCTTTTCTCCTCAAAACTATGATATTCAATATTCTAACCATTTACGAGCCCTCTTGAACGAGTATTTCAAATCCTGGGTTTGAGCAAATCTAGTTTATTCTATGGATTTGAGCAAATCCAATCTGTATAATCAAAGAATGTGGATATACATATGAAAAATCTAAGTTAGTATAAACGGATGACTAAAACAAGGTATTATAGATGATGACGCTTAACATCTCATTTGAAATGCGATGACGCCTATTATTTTTCAAATGCTAGAACTGAAATCATGAATTTGAAATCCAATTCAAGAATCCAAATGCAATCTATTCTTTTCTCATTGCCTATGTTCTAAGATGTTTTGACACATGACAAGATATATATTCTATTTTTTTTCTTTAGTTTTATGAAGATTTTGTTACATGGAGTGAGTTCAGTGACTTCAGTCCTGTGAATGACATTGCCACTTATTTTTACTTTAATTTCAAATGTGGGGTTTTAGGGCAAGAAGCGAAAGGATACCATCTGCATTGCTCTTGCTGATGACACATGTGAGGAACCCAAGATCAGGATGAACAAGGTTGTTAGATCAAATCTCAGGATCCGGCTGGGAGATGTTGTATCTGTGCACCAGTGCCCTGATGTCAAGTATGGAAAACG
>JAYMTP010003691.1:0-16447 GCA_036897365.1 Geranium brycei | reverse complement strand
GTCTCGAACTCAAGTTATGAACATTAAACGACCAATTCAACATTCATATAATAAGAACAAAGCAGAGAAAACTCAGCATGCATCAAATAACTAAAAATCAAACATGTCATAGTGTTAAGTCGTTATAAGGTCTACCACCCATGACCTAGGTTTTTAGCCCCAAATCATGGTGTTCAAACATTCAGAAACAAGAGATTACGAGATTAAAGAAGGGAAAAGAGAATAAATATACCCAACATTCACAAAGAATGTGGGAGCTCACAAACTCTCCAATCTCGATCTCCCTTGCAGCTTCATGCCTCATTTGTTTCGTCCTGTGGTGGTGGTGATGGAGCCCCTCCATTCCCTTGGAGCACCAAAGATGGGCTCCAAGGGAGGGCTTGGGCACTGAAAACTCTCTCTCAAAAGAGATAGGGGACAATGGTTCCTTCCTGAAAATTGTGTGTCTTCAATTTGGGAAGAGCTGTGTATTTATAAAAAAGAATAGGAAATTCGTATTTTTTTTGGAGACCCCCTATTTTGACGAACAGTACGGATTTGACAGCTGGCTTATCCTGGAAGTTATAGATCTTTTCAAAACGTTTTTTTATATATCATAGGCCCAAATCGGAGATCGTATGCAAAATCTATGTCTTCTAGAAGATTCAGCTATACTTCATAATTTATTCTACCAATTTTTGCTAAAATTTTCTATTTTGATTAGGATATGCCCATGGGGTCATAACATGCCCCAATGTTGAAATTTGCCAAAACTTCCTTCTGCAAAGTTGTAGATTTTTGAATTCTCTTCGATTTGGTATGTAACTCCATTATATTTCATGAAAGTACTAAAATACATTTTTTTCACCTCCAAACCTACACAAGTGTACCAAACATACCCGAAGATGTAAAGTAGTACAAATGGGGCTCTAAAAGCTGGATACCGAGGGAAAATTAAGCACTAAATGTGGGTAAAGCGGTGTCAATATGAAATCCGATGGACCCACATCAGTATGAATAGCCTATAAGAAAATAAACAAAAATTTACTTTTAGAAGAATCAATATTTTCAGGGTAAAGTACACATATCCATACCCAATATGACCAAAAGACACTTAGCCACCCCATAAAAATAAGTGGGCACCTAGCTATCTCAACGATTCAAAATGGACACTCAGCTAGAACCGTTAAGTATTTGGATGGAAAAAATTAATTTTTGAAATAAAAATACGAAAAATGTCCTTGGCTTGATTTCAAATTTTCAAAACATGTCATTGAGTTCTTTTTTGAGATCCTCAACCAAACCCACCACACCACTGCATCTACCTCTCCTCCGTCTCTCGTCCAATTTCCAGAAGCCAAATTACTCTAATGGTTCCATGTCCACTGTTCTAGCTACTTCTCCGACCTCCACCTTCCGCAATAATACCGAGAAAGGACCAAAGAAGATGATGTTCAGTAGAAACGACAATTATGTCACCAAGAAAAAGTCATCTTTCTACACTGATGAAATTGGGGCTGGACATGGTCTCTCCTTCAAGCCCCTCATACTAAACTCAATTCTCAAACCTGCAACTGCTTCAAGTTTGTTTCTCATTCTACTTTATTTTGATTTTTGTCTATTATGTTGTGGCTATATGTCTAAGTTTGGATTGATGGTGAGAATTCACATTATCCCTTGTATGGATGCTTTGGATTTATCATTGAACAGTACCTAGAATCTAATATGCTCTACTTGAGTGAATTATAGTGAACGATTGCATTTTGTGCTTGTACAGGGCAAGATGGTGACAAATTGAGTTTAATAAAGCTAGCTATCTTGATTGAAGTATCAAAGAAGAAAGGCACAAAGGATTTGAATCTCCATAACAAGTTAATGGATCAAGTTGAATGGCTACCTGATTCGATTGGAAAGTTATTGAATTTGGTTTCCCTTGATTTATCCGAGAATCGAAATGTGGCCTTACCAGCCACTATTGGAGGTCTTTTGTCATTGACAAAGTTGGATTTGCATTCAAATAGACTTGTCGAGCTCCCATAATCTATTGGAGATCTCCTTAGCCTGGTTTTTCTTGACCTGTGTGGTAACCAGTTAGCAACTTTGCCAACTGCTATTGGCAGACTGATACGTCTTGAGGAGCTTGATGTGAGGTCAAATAGGTTGTCTGTAATTCCCGAGTCAACACCACATGCCACTTCCCAGTTCGCCTGAAAACGGTGGGATTTTGGGTGCATCTCCGATAATAAGGAGCGGATCCTGATTGAGGGACGGAGGAGAGGTAGACGCAGTGGTGCGGTGGGCTTGGTTGAGGGAAAGACAGGGACGCCCTGGGTTTGGTTAAGGAACTCATAAAATAACTAAATGTCATGTTTTGAAAATTTGAAATCAGACAATCATCTTTTTACTTCAAAAATTAACTTATTTTATTCAAATTCTTAACGGTTCTAGATGAGTGTCCATTTCGAATTGTTGAGGTGACTAGATGTACACTTATTTTTATGGGGTGACTAAATATCTTTTAGTTATACTTGGGTGTGAATATGTGTACTTTACCCATATTTTTACAATAAGTTGGTTCTCTTTGAGTTACTAGATTTTTTCTTTAAATTATAAATATTTAAAGTAATGTTTTTGGATGCTAATATTAATACTTGTAACAATAAAAATATAAAATTATTAAGCTTCATCATTATTTTTTAATTCACTTATTTTCATAATTTTAACAATATACAAATATTTCCAGTAACAACATAATCTGTGGCCGTCTTCCCAATCTCACCGGCCTTTCTCACATAGGAACGCAAAACTGCCTAAACTAAGGATATTATAGCTTCAACACAACTACATAGGCGGAAGCGTACCACCCTTTGATCAACCAACTTTGACACTCTTTAATGTCTCACACAATCATCTCGAGGGACCGATTCCGAGCACCAATGTTCTCCAAGGATTCCCAACAAATTGCTATGACCATAACTCTTATCTCTGTGGGACTCTTCTTCGAGTTTCATGTAGTTCTATTCCGTCACCACAACCCGACAACAAGAAGAACAACGTTATTCTCAAAATTTCCATGATAACAGTTACAGCTTCACCGATTCCAATCCTAGTCATTTTCATTTTCTGGTGTTATTACAAGAAGATACTAACTGGGAAAGAAACAAAAACAAAGCTGCAACCAGGTACATTTGTTAAATAAATGTTGTCCTAATGAAAATAGAGAAAGATCAATCGAACAAATACCTTATTTTGATTTATTCCACGCCTATATATAGGGAGCCAAGTACAACTAAAAAGAAACCAAGTACTAATAAAAATACAAAAACTACTACTACGGTGCATGCCAAGCAAGTAACTTGTAAACCAAAATTATTAGTAAAATAAATGAAAAATACTCATAAGGGTATATTGGTAAACATGAAACCCTATATTCACGATTCCCCTATTCAACAATTCCATTCATGCATAGCTTTCATGGAAACCTCGCCGCGCCGTCGCCCATAGCCTACGCTCCGCCGCCTCCCTAGATCGAAGCTCCACAGATTGAAAATTTGTGTAATATTTCTATTGTTCCCAACAATATTAACTTTGATACCATATTAACTTTGATATGCCTTTGATATTATTATTCTTGATATCAAATACAATAGGGAAGAACTCTTTCATATAGGATCTAAATCAAACTGAATAGGAAACCCTAATACCTATTGAATAAGAAAACCATAATACATAATACTTAATGGACGAACTCTACTGGGCCTATAATCTAATACTAAGGTTCCATTGTTTCATACAAGATATCTATATTTCGATTTTGTTCTGATACCCAGTTTGACTGGTTTCGAATCTCTAAATCTTTGTCAACTGAAAATGGTGGCGGTTCCTTCTGAATTGTAGTTCCCATTCGTCATTCTGTACATATGAAACAATGAAACCAAAGTAATTTTCAGTATTGGAATCAATGTGTGATGTTAAAATTGAACAATGGAATTAAAAAACATGTGTATGACACATTGGAACCATATTACAATTCACATAGATTAATGAAAATAATAATCATTCATATGAAACAATGAATAACTTGACGCTACAAATGAAACAATGGTATCACGAATAATTTTTATGAAATAATTGAATCATATGCAACTGCTAATGGAACAATAGAACTCTTATATTGTTTATGGGTGAATGGAGTAATATGACATTGTCAATGGAAACATGGAAATATTGCACAATCTTTCAACGCCGAAAAATGGAAATATGCAACCCGGAAAGTCTTTCATAAACGTGGAAGTAATGATTAGTTTTATTTGTTTTAAATACGAACTTACCCTCTCACTAGTGTTAAATGACAAAATTAAAATAAAATTTATGAATAATTACACTAATATCATTGGATGAGTCAACACATATTTACACAATTTATTTTTTTATCTAGTGGTTGACAATTGTTCCTAGATTTGTACCTAAAATAACCATTTGTAGTCGAATATGCCTCATAATGAGTGTTAATATACATATAAAGAAAACAATCAATAAAAAACTATATCAAATATAATTATTTATTTTGTTTAATATTTTTATTTCTAAAATTGAAAACATATAAATATATACAAAATAACATGGATTCTTCGGCAAGGAGGGGCAGTTGCCCCGCTGCCTCCTATAGTTCTGTTATTGGGCACATACAATTTTAACAATTTTAAATTCGCCTACCTTCCTTCTTCTACAGATATTAGATTAGAAGGGGCTCACTACTAAAGAAGACAAAATCACATGGTTGAAGGTCTCATTCATATGACTGCCATAAATGAGTCAAACCTGAACAAACGAATTTCCTGTAAATGAAAGAAGACTCTCTTTGAAAAGAAGGTTCACCTGTTAGAGCTTGAAGGTTCGAGTTCTACTAGTACAAGATTGGTAGATGTATTAAGCTCGGGATCTTGATCTTACTTGGGCTCATAGACAATATAGTATATCTATATCGGCAGACCAACTATTTCGTTTTAACTCTCAGATAAAAGACTAAAGTAGGAGTCAAGACATACACACTAGGGTTTAGGAAAAACTTGAAGGGTTGAATCCAGCCTTTCGATGACAACGATCGAAGATTCAGAAAAAGGAAATAAAGGGGTTGATTTAGAAGAAATAAAAATAATAAGATTGGAACGACCTACGGTCTTAGCCACTCCAAACCCAATGTCTTAGAACAAAGTCAACTTGTAGCTCCTAACCCGAGTACATAAGCTAATTGCATTTTCAACTACTACGTATTGGCAGTTTGTCTGATAGAGGCCCGTCCCAGTCCCAGTATCCACATTGGTTCCCAGAGATTAGTTTTGAAAGAGAAGAAAGAGTGTTATGTCTGTCAATCCAAGCTAGGTTCGGTGAAGAAAGACATGTCTTGAAATATTTTTTTGTCGCAGTTTTCTCCATTTATTGTTGAGATTTTACTTAAAATGTCTTGTAATTAAATTGCGTACTTTAGTTAAAGTTTCACGTGTAAAGATTTTGATTTGCTTTCGGGTTTATATTGATTTGCTCTCCTTCTTAGTTTGTGTGGGCCTATAAAAGGTAACATGAGCCTTATGCCAAACTTACACGTGCCACTACCGTTCAGGCTATGCATGGGCACCACTTTGGGCTTGGTCAACGATTTAAAAATACAGATTATGAGGTTGTTCTTCAATAGATTTGAATGAGGGGTTGGTTGGAGTACAATTTTTATCGGAATCTCGTCGGGAAAGCCACCTGGAGTCGTTGGCGAGGAACGCCGGAGAAAGACTAGTCAGGCAAGTCTTGGGGGTGAAGAAGAGAGAGAGGGAAAAATTGTAATTTTAAAACTTCATTTTAATTTTTTATTCGAAAAAACTAACATGCCCTTGATCTGTAAGTATAATTTGGTATTCAATGGAGGGTAAAATCGTCATTTCACATAAATGGTTTCAGTGTAGAACAGTAATAAAATGTTTGGTTTTGGTGACCTACGAAATTAAAAAAATATTTAAGTGTACTTTAGTGAAAAAAAAGTTTGGCTAAGTGTATCTAAATGCAATTATTCCTATAAACATAACTATTTGGTGCAACATCATTTAATCCAAGCATAATGAGAAAACCTTGCACACATGTATCAACCAAAAGAGAACTTAAGTTGAGCAAGAAAACAAATACAAAGTAATGACAGCCCAGCAAAGAAGAAGACAAAAATCGTCTACAGAAGTTGAGATGATAAAACACATTTTCAGCAGTCCTAATTACAGTCTTGCTGGGAAAATGGTAATGGAAATATAATAAAACAAATTATCCCAATAACGCACAACACAAAAATCATCTATTTGCTAGCAAATGAAGATACAATATGGTCATTGGTTACCAGAAAATGAATATTGGTACTCTTGTTTTCTTGCAATACACACTTGACCTTGAGTTGTATCAAAGTGTAATTATTACAAATTGGGATAATTGCAATAACAGGCCAAAGCTGGAGGTTGAGGATGGTTCTCACAGTAGTCCATGTTAATTGTCTTTTATAAATAATTATCTGCAAATAATGAAACTTAGTATTAATTGAGGCAATGGATTCAAATCCAACAGATATTGAACAAGTTACTTCCTTCCTCCACATTTTGTTATGGTGGTCAAAATTGCTGCATTATGGTATGATACACATTTCAGCATCAACAATGTGAATAATATGATGATCAAACCAAAGACATATCCTAGAAACTAAAGTCTGCCTCTTCAAATCTCTTCTAGGGCTTCAGACCGCCCCAGCTCTTAATGCAGCTTTACAAGCTGATGCAGAGCAATGGCTTCCCTGTCATTACAATTTGCTGCTTTTCTGTAACACTTCGTTGCTTCCTCAAGCATTGAAGCTGTTCAGTTTCATAACATTGGGCTATTGCAATCCATAATCTCGAATCGTTCGGCTGAAAGAATACAGATTTTCTGAAATAGTGAAGAGCATAGAAGGGCATACCCATCATCTCATGTCTACAGCCCGTCGATACGCATCAATTGCAGCAGTGGAAGATGAGATTTTCAAGTATGTCTCCAGGCAAGTATCAAAAATTCCATGCAGGAACCACTTGCAACATCTAGAGTAGAAACTACGTACAATTCTCAAACTACAGATAAATCTAGGCAACTCCGTGTCTTCTTCTTCTTCTTCTTCTTCTTCTTCTTCTTCTTCTTCTTCAGTACTTTAACCTTGGTTGTGTCATTTCTTCCCCATCGAGCAAGTGATCTTCATTGGAGGAGTTGAGATATAGGACACCCCAGCCCAGCGGGTGGTGTGGAAGTGATCTCGTCTTAGGTAGTACACACTACACTACACTACACTACACTGGTGTCCTTCCTCTAAAGGTGAAATCTATCAAGGTTTCTGACAAGATGATCGGAGCCATTGGGAAATGGGAACATGATGTGAAGAAACAGGTATGATTATAAATTAGTTATTTTTGTTTCTAGGTTTAGTATTGTAAAATGTTTATTTTTCACACAATTGTAGCAGCAATATATTTTCTGAAAGAAAATACATTGGTTTGAAATTACAAGATACTTGTTAGGAGAACAACCTGTCAATAATCTCCGTGCGCCTGAAGACCATATCTGCAAGTGAAACTCAAGGCGATGGAAATGCATTGTCCCTAGCCAGCAAGAAAATTGATATCCAAGGCTCTGCGCAAGACCCTCGAGTCAAAAGCAGCACATGTTGTGCATCGTTCTAGCTTTTTGATTTGGTTCACTACTCTTCGAAATTCGGTCTCAAGCAATTTTGGGAATGTGTGTTTGTTTTATATACTTAGTGTGTTAATTGTGCTTCAAAACGGGAGTATAGGCTACATGTTAATTCGAATATTCTGTATTGTACACTGTCCATGCATGCTATCTATATATATATATATAGTCATTCGAATGTCTTTCAGGGTCACAATAGATTTTCTTTTAGATTTTCTTTCTATCAGCAAAAGAAAAATCTGTATTGATAAAAACCAAACAAGAGCTCCCAAGCAAGAAGCTAAAGCCAGTTAAAAGACAACAACAAAGATAGAGATGGTAACAAGAAGACAAAAAAGAAAAAGAGAAACTAGCAAACATAAGCGGAGCTCAATTTTTTGAGACGAGATTGACTTCAAAGGTTTTAACCGCTTCTTCGTCGAAAGCTTTACATGTGAAGGCTAATCTTTTGCATAATGCCCAAGCTAGTAGATTTGTTAATGTAATAATGTATCCGAGGATGTCTATGTCGATAGTGAACAAAAGTAATTACAAACCTGTCTCATTGTCATCCCTATCCCCATACAAAGACTCTGGTCGGGTTTGGAGAATTAACATCCTACAAATGGCATAAAATACGCTACCAAAACCGCACAAAAGATAATAATAATAATATCATACAAAAAAGTTAGAAGACCCGAAATCCAAAATTACCTAAACCAGAATACAACATAAATAATTGTGCCATTCAAAATTTGGTGCCCGAGTCCCTAATGAGTTGTTGCCTTACCGTTCTCGTTTTCGAGATTCTTTGTCTCATCTGCCTCATTCGATGACCCATCCTCTTTCATATCCTCAGTTTCGACGCCTTCCTGATTCAAAGATCCCTTTTCAATTTCATTGCGAGCTGCGAGTCTTGCTAGCAATTCTTGGCAGTCAGTTGTCGTGACCATAACAGTCATACTACCCCTACCTTTCCAGCATCCGATGGCAATTGTCGACTTGTCTACTTGTATTTGATCCGAAGCGGTCTTTTCACCTGCATTAGAGGATGTTAATACGGTAACATGGACGTGCAAAACAGCAATAACCACTTTGATGGTGAGGGGATGTGGTACTGGTACTGACCTTTGCCCAAAAGGATCACACAATATCCCAACATGAGCTTTGAAGCTTTTTTGCCAAATTCGGAGTCGACGAAATCTGCGAATTTTATGGTTTTGTACTGCAACAGATGCTTGAAATCCCCAGGAGATGCACGTAGGATCTGTTTGGTTATGTATGGGAGAATCAGAGGTAATCCTTCAGATGATATACGGAAAGCACATGGTTCAGCGCTGCCTTCTCTTGCTGATTGTCTCTCCTACACCGTGAAGACAGAAAATCAGCAATTGCAATAGAGTGGGATACAAATAATATCCCACCTACTTGCCGTCTTCTTTTATCAGCAATGCATCAAAATTTGGGCTCAAGACCTTCCTCATGAAGAAAGGAGCTCTACTTTTTCCACCTGACTAACTATGGTGGGTAGAGAGAGGCCTAACATAAGTTGAATCGAACACCAATCACTAAGTCCAAGCTCAAAACTTGTATGAGTTAGCTATCACAGCATTAGTGTCTTAGCAAATGAGAGCACATGAATACATGGTTTGGAAAAGTGAAGCACTGACTGTACTTAACATTTACCAAAAAATAAAAGAAGACGTGTGTCTTGGAACCTGAGTAATACTTATCACCATAAAGTAGGGAAGTGTCTTAACTTTCATGTGATGGACTTTTCTCAATATCGATATTAGTAAGAATGCACACAAATAAGAATACTTACAAACATCTTGAGGCCGATGGAAGTTATCTTAAGCTGCTGCCCAACACGGAAGTTCAGTTCAAGAGCATTCTTTACTGGCTTTGAGACATAGTAGATTCTTTTCACATGGCTGCTATCAGGATTTCTTGTGACAAGGTATTCGCTGAACGGGAAAGACTCATCAATGCCGTAAAATGTCTTTATGCTGTTGATAGTGGCTTCATCCTTGAAGAAAACAACAGGATCAACCCCTCTCCACTTGCCTTGCATCTGTAACTTTCTCTTTCCTCCTGCTTTTCCAGGATTTGTTTCCTTGTCATCAACAACAAGAGATTCTTTCAGCTCCAATCCCTTTGATTGTTCTTCAGATGCATTGTTGCAGGTATTGGGTTCTATATCTGAACCGTCGGGTTCACCATCATTCACATCAACCTCAGAAGCTGCTTCTGAAAATTTCTCATCGGCACCATCTGTTGAATTAACGTCCGACCCATTTATATCTCCAGCAACCTCACCCATTAATTTTTCTTGTGGCTCACCATCTCCAGAATGCGAACCCTCTTGCTTAGCAATTGATTTTTCCTGAATGGCTGACAAAAAATAACATATAGTTGACATTCAGCAAAAGGAGACAATTTATAGTAATCTCATAGGTATGTTGTCACAAAGAAAATCTTAATCATCTCAGATTCATAAATTTATATGAGAGAATAGACAACCTGGCAAAGGAGAAAGTTTGTGCAAGACAGCAATGAAAAAGGCTCCAGTATTCTGATCATGAGGCAATATCCTCATACAACGCTCTAGTGGAAGATCACAAACTTCCTCCTCCAATTCCTCAGTGGGAGCCACAGAGTCTTCCACGGATTGGAGCCCGTTCTCAGCAATATCACTGTTCTCGTCCTTCTCCCCTGACTTGCTTCGGGGTGCATAGTATTTTCCAGAAGGAAACATGCCAGGAACAATGACACTTCTGCGGAATTGGGGGACATCTTTGTATGACATGAACGTACAGCCCTTTTCGCGTATCTGTATTGCCAAGTGCATCCAAAGTGCAAACATGATACACAAATCTAAAGCAGCACACTAGATAGAATTGAATACAAAAAAAACATTTTTTCCTTAATGTAACCATAGCTTAACGCTGGCAGAATTATTATTATTATTCAAGAAGGTAACTAATTGCCAGTACAGATAACCTAAACATGCAGTTTGAACAAAATAATTAACCCAACCACTAAAAAGTGTTTCTTTTTCTGGCAGGTGAAGCCAAGTAGATTGACTAGCTATTTAAGTGTGCACCACACCCGTCCCATCAAGACTATCACATGCAGTACAAACACAGTGAGTTTGTGACTATCCTTATAAAATATGAAACTTTTTTGAAGGGCACAAAATAATTAGGAATCTAAAGTTCCAACCATTTGCAAATCCTTGTTTTCTTTTATAGCTTTATGGGAATTTACTAATTCACGCAATAAAACAATCAGTCTTGACAGGTTATGAATTTGGTTTCACCCACTATTGATGTCAACTTGTTAGGGTTAAGGAGGGCAAGGAAAAAAAACAATTAGGAGTGTCAATCTAAAGATACATTAATGCTGAAACTCAGCAGATGTTGCAACTGAAAACAAAACAAAAACTATCAAGGCATCAAAACTAGAATCTTTGCATCCATATATATGATTGCGAAATGCTAAGGACCCGTAATAATAGCGTACCTTCCATTTTTTAAGGCCTTGCCGGCGTACAAGCTGAGGAAGCTCACCAGAAACATCAAGAAGTTCAACAGCGCCTCCAGACTTCCGCAAAATCTGCAGATAAATGGATGAAAAGAAAGGACAAGAATAAACCTCAAGTTAGATTAGCTAAGCAAGGATGCAAGGTACCCTCAAGTTAGTGTCTAGCAAAAGATGAAAAGGAAAAGCATTCAGATCAATCCGTTTAAAAAATGAAAAAGTGAACCAACTATACCCAAGTTCAGTAACAGCAGAGTCAAAACCACTTAGAATTCAAATTTTAAAACTCATGTATACATGCAATCAACCCATACTTCCTAACTTCTATCACAGATATTTGGTAATCCCCGCACAGAGATTTCCAGCCTTCCCATCAATAGTATGAAACTTAGAAGTCAAAATACTATTACTAAGGACGAAGAAGAATTTGGGTTTGTTAGTTTGAGCTCAAGGTCAACAAACAATGATCCAGAGATGGCTGATGTTCTCAGAAAAATCATCATGCTGAGTGTTGGAGGTACTTGACTAAATGACACAAAATTGAGCTAAGCATTTGATTGGCATAAGACACGTTCCATAAGATATGAAAGTAAAGAATAGAATAGAAGTTTCTGCAGGAAATTCCATAAGTATTCTAACAGGCAGATATTATATTCCAATATATGACAAGACTCAAAATAGGTAAATAGAGAGGGAATCTAATTAAACAAATTCAAAGCCTGAAGTGTAAGAAGCTTTCTTCCCAAAATATGATCACATTACCTCAGCAACCACAGCCTCATTTTCAACTGGATTCATTGAACAAGTGGAGTAAACCATTCTTCCACCAACTTTAAGCAAAGAAATACCTGCAAGTTTTGCATCACCCAATTAATAAAAAGAATCTAAAGTATATTCCACTTCTAAATGAATTTCCAAAATGACGAGATTAAACTTTTCTACAACAAATCTCTTGCTTAATCGATTTCCAGTTCTGGTTTCAGAAATGAAGCAAGTAAAGACGACAAGCAGCACTCACTGATAAATCATACTAGGTCAGGTGAGCAAGAGAGATGTGCCAAAGCCTACCACAAGGCTTCCATCCCATAAATCTGATTGGTATGTAATGGAGAAAGGGATTTGACAAGCATATCTTTATTTGCAATAAGGCAAGTAATAAGATGTCATATGTTGTATTTCTACTTCTGTAGGCTGTAGCAACTTATTTGAGCAACCTCAAAATGACATGACCTTACAATTAGCATCCTAGGTGTAGGTGCAATAATGACCAAAAACATACTAAGCAGGGAACATACTTGTAAATGAATTTCAAATGCAATAGGGTTTTCCAACTGAGGTACCTTGCATGGCTATCTTAAGTTGTAAGCTATGGAGTCCGTTTCCCATTCCTGGACTCCTGCATAAGAGAAAACCATATCATGATCTCTAGGATAATACAAAAGGAGAAACAGAGATTAAATAGAAAATATGTAGTAGGGGAGAAAGAGAGACTACCATTTCCTCCAGATATCTGGAGCCTTGCGAAGTGTACCATCTCCACTGCAGGGAACATCACATAGGACACGATCAAAGATAATTTTATTCATGCTCAGCTCTGCGCCAATTTCATTAGAGCTCCTCTTCAAACGGCAGCTAGGAAACTGTTGAGCCTCATGGTTTGTCACAATCAAGTTAGCAGTGCACATTCTTTTGGTTTGGTGAATTAGAAGATTGCATCTTTGAACGTCAAGATCATTTGCTATCACCTAATTAATATAAAAAATCAGAAACAATTTTCATACATGTCTGGATAAAATGAGAGGAACAGCAAGCAATACTGGCAGAAAGAGTCAGAATCGGTATAATTCAAGGAAACAGACCATTCCATTAGGTAAGGATCCTGGTTCCACTGACTTGTGTATAATCTCAAGCAGCTGGAAAGTTTTTGAACCTGGTGCTGCACACACTGAATAGAAGCAATAGAAACAGTTATAATCTGTCAGGTGTTTTATAATGTATAGAGGAAAAAACAGGTCTAAAACCTTCTAGTTATCATACAAGAGCACAAGTATTGGACCTTGCCTACACATCCAGGTTGAGGGGTTTGGGGATATAGAAGTTTATAGTTCCTTGGAATAAACAAACAGAATTGGTATTTACATGCACCATAAGTTACTTACTGTCAAGTACAAAATGATCTGGACGCACATCAAGGAAAAGGGGAGGTACCTGCGACAGATAAATCAGTTAAAGGGAGTGGATACCGCGTTCAAAATAAACATCACTACTGAAACACAGATATTATAAGTTGGCCTACCATGCTCACAGCCTCCTGTCTTGTAATGTTTCCAATTTCATTTTCTAGCTTTAAGAACTCATGGAACCTGTAATTTTATTAGATGGAACCGCAAATTGGCAAAGCTACAATGTTAAATTTAGATTTGGATTACTTCAAGTCAAAAACTTTAAATTTATGTATGCAACCCACTTATAAGAGATGGTGACCCCTAACAACAAATGCTGGTAGGGCAATCTTATATCTATGTATGCAACCCAATTAAGTCTTTGTGAATACACAACAGAGCAACACATGAATTACCTTTCAAGAGTTTGGTTCTTCCTTAGCTGCATCCGAGAAAAATTTGAATGCCAAGCAAGGTTCTCAGGGTACCAAGGCAGTGGTCTAATGGGCAATAGTTCATCTCCCTCGGTGAACTAGACAAAAAACAGAACAGATAAATTAGCTGTCAAGGGGAATATGACCAGCTTCATAATAGTGATCTATGCATAAATTATAGTTACAAGGCAATTGATATGACTTGCCTCAGATTGAAGAGATATCATAAAATCATTCTCTAACTGTGACCGAATATCCCCACAGAATTGGCTACTGTTACATTAAATAAAAGGGCAAACAATCATTAGATATGAGAAGAATATATACATGAATATGGTAAACTGAACATTGAATAAATATAACAGCTGAACTACTCTGGCTATACTATATATATATATAGAGGAACTAAATGGGAATCTGAATGGTTCATATCAGTGTTCTAAAAAACACTAAGCACTAGTCGGGCACAGAGGGCCTTTTAGGGACTAATCGGAAAATAAATTGGATTGAAGGATTAATCGGGAATTATAGAGGATTAATCGGACAAGTTGGAGATTTTTAGAACACTGGTTCATATGGACTTGTACAAACACATTGCTTTAAACATAATATACTTGCTAATGGGACACTGCACATATTTATTTGCTATTTAGTTCTTTATAATATCAATTATTTTCTAACAAAAATTTGTTTTTCATCAAGTATCTTTGGACACGCTTATACTGTGTAACCTCAATAACTACTAGCCTACTCTTTCAATCACTTATGTTTACATTAGAGGTTGCAAATAAAATACCTACGATTTATATCCAACAAACTGAATGAACAAGATGTGCATAATATAATGTACTATAAGTCCTCATGCAAATTGAGAGTAGGAGCAAATGCTTTGCCAATGACAGCACCAGCTCAGACCTAGCTTCCTGAAATCCTAAACTCCAAAATCTTATTGTGTTTTTTTTAATTCTCTTCCACTACCTATATAGAACATACCCAAGAATATATAGAAAATGAACATGAAAAACAGCTCCAGTAACTACTTGAATAGCAGATTAAGCTACAAACAAGTTTCAACTCGAACACTACCTGGAATTGATTCGAAAAGCAGCGGGCAAAGGCTTCCTGAGCACTTCCATAAACGTGTCCCACTCTTCGGGCGCCACAGTTCCTTGCTCCTGCCACACAGAAACCACAAGAAAAAGCTTCAGAACCAAATCAAAACGCCTCCAAACTCGCAAAAAAAACTGAGAACAATCAGTGAGTGAAGCAAAAGAAAAGAAGAAAGCGAAGAGACCTTGTAGTCGCCGAAGATGCTCTGTTTCTGTTAGAGTCAGAGGTATTGAATGACGCTTAAATAAGGCGACGGTTTGATTTCTCCGGCAACGGTTTAATTTTTCCGGCGAGTATTTCCGGCGACGACCACGGCGAGCATCTCCGGTCAATGGCGAGGAGGTGAGGACGGCCGGCGAAGTTGTTCTGAGGTCGGTGAAGGTTGAGCCAAGAAACAACCAAAATCCTCACAATGACATGATTTTGAAAATTTGAAGTCTTGCGAAGGGCATTTTTATCTTTTTATTTAAAATTTTAACAGATTTCATCCAAAATTTTAACGGTATGTGCTATATGTCAATTTATGATCTCTGAGTGTAGCTAATTGTCCATTTTAAAAAATGGAATAGTTATGTGTATTTTGGAGATTTTTGGGTGTGACTTACTATACTTTACTCAAATAAATATCCTCAATAATTTTTTTAAACCCTTCATTAATTTTGTGCAACAACTTTACTCTAGCATGATCTGTTTTGTAAAAAATATAGCTTCTGTGATCAAATCGTTCTAATTGATATGTGCTAGCTCACTTAATTGATGCAATGATCATTATTCTTTATTGTCTTGTACCCCATTTGTCTTTCTGTAGTTTTTTTTTTCTGCTTTTTGGATAGACAAGTTTGCAAATCTCATTTTGTTTTTTTTCTTGTATCATAAATATTAATGTCATCACATGGACACTTCTTTATGACTAAAACTGTAGGGTGACCTGTTTCAAACCAAAGTAACCCATAACTTAAATTGATATAGGTGATAATAACTTAAATTTCTAGTATCCGCTAAAGCTAATCAATTCAAAATTTTAGTTTCATATAAGCAACCACAATTTTATTGATAATATGCAACTCAAGAAATTTATACAGAGTTTGCCTTCATTTAACGACATAAGTACATAGATTCCGTCTATACAATAGACGCCTTGTATAACGCTTATGTCGCTTACAAGTGACACTTACGTAGCCTAACTTTAAGTGACATGATTTTTTTAATGAGCCCAATAAATTCTGGATGACCCAATCGATATAGGCCCATGTCACCTATATAATATTATAAAAATAATATAAAAATAATTACGGGTCGGTTAATAGAGTAAACTATAAGGCTTAAGCGACATAAATCTTGTGGCATAATTATTAGATAACATAATCTGAGATATAGGAGACGATTGTGTTAATTACTGATGTGGGCCATTTGTATTCCTTTCCGGACCCAAATAACTCCCATCTTAGCGCGCTTTTCACCTCGTTTCGGTCATATTAGAGCCATTATTTTGATATTTTT